>JAPYZC010001584.1:18268-32902 GCA_030522665.1 Ichneumoninae sp. A BG-2022a | reverse complement strand
CAGAAAAACGCTTTGAAAAACGCGAAGAGTTTGGTCGCTTAGCGCTCATTTCACATAAGTTTGAGAACACTTCTCGATTGTATAAAAATCTGAAAAAATACATGCATATTAAAGGTACTCAAAAGATTAATTTTGCATAATAATAATTCCAAAATGTTATTAACAAATAGGGTAAAAGTGGTGAATATGGCCCACCTCAATTAACACGTAAATCAATGATATATGGACCGGGCCATATTCCCCACTTTTACTATAGATGAAAAAAAATTGGTCAACAAATTTCGCCGCAAACCAATGTTTTTTTCGTGAAAACAATTCGTTATTTTTGCTCTGATCGACTTGAAATTTTAACACAATATTCTTGAGATATTATACATCCATTTAAAAAAAAATTAATACCTTACCCCGTCCTTAACGTTTGCTCGACCCCCGCTTCACTGTGTAAATTCACTCCGCGACGAGTAATACTAACGGTCAAATGCATGGAGCGGCCTGTCAACAGTCGCGTAGAACCATTCGTGCCTTAAGGGGTTACGAAAAGTTTGTTCTGCCTCCAACCGTAGGTCATTTTCAGACGCATTATACCTATAGTTAAACGCTAGAAAGGCATATATGACCCTGTCAACTGTCGCTTACAGCCGTACCTTAAGGGGTTACGGAAAGTTTGTTCCCTCTCACCCCCTCGCCTGTTGTTCAATTTCAGACGCATTATACCGATGGTCAAACGCTACAATGGTCAAACGCTAGAATATAGGAGCCTATCAACTGGCGTTTACAGCCATTTGTGCCTTAAGGGGTTGCGAAACATTTGTTCTCATCTCCCGCCCTTGTGTACTTCACTTTCGGACGCATTATGCTGATAGTCCAATGCTAGATGGGAATATAGGCTATGTGCGGCCTTGTCTACACCCAACTTGTATGGGCTTTTTAAAAATATGGAACTTTTTAAAAAATTCACATTATCCCTGATACTCGTCAGAACAGGGAATCCGTATTATTATTTTTTCATTGCCATGAAAAGATAGGTTAATTGTAAGAAAAATGGGCCCTATCAGCAACGACTTTGAAACTTTGACAGGTGCCAACGAATTCGTTGCACCAACGTTGTTAACTCCCACGCCATCCTTTACAAAAAATATTGCTAAAATTGACAGACATTTTCGTAAAATGCACAAGATTTTTTTGTAAAATTAACGAGAAGACAATTGTGCACAGTTGTGGACAAGAAACGTTAGGACCTTTTTTACTGTATATCGATGAATATGAAATCGGTAATGACACGTGCCGATCGGTCAGAACAGAAGAATGCATATTTCAGCGAGAGATTCCAATTGTGCATGAAGAAAACAAAAGGCAGCTAGTCGTTAGTACGGAACGAATACGTAAAGGACGCTATTTACGCTAAGCAATGTCGCACATAATAAGGGCTGTAAGTCACTGGCGGCGTGAGGCTCTGTTTACACACCGCAAGGATGGAGTAAATACGTAGTCGGATCCTGCGTTTCCGAATGTTAACGCGAAAGCAGTACACAGCAGTTCGCACTACAATGATGATCCCCTACCGTGGATTCAGTATTAGCGCCGCGCAACCTGGCGGACGTCATTTTCCATCTCTCTCACTCCCAAGGTAGAGTACTTTGAAGGCGGGTACGTGCGAAGGGTCTTGATCCTCAAGTATTCACCCGAGGATACGAGGACCGCGTCGAGGCCGTGATTAAGCTCGAAGGAAATTCCAAATTCGCGTACCTCGAAGTCGTCCCGTGGGAGATAAAAGAAAGAATCCTCAGTGGGGTACCGAATTAACCAAAAGGCGTGGCCGAGAAGTCAGCATTACCGTTCAGTTTAGGAATACGTCGAGTATTTCTGTGAAAATAATTTATTTTTATAACGTGATTTATTGAAACCCCTGCTAAACTTCTTGGATTGATGGTTGAATTTTAAGACATTAGTTTGACCTTGAGATCGAACTTAAGTTCGAACTTACATCAAACTTAACGCAATGAAGTTCGGGCCAAACTTCGATCTTAACGGTGATCTCAAGTTCAAACTAATGTCTTAAAATTCGACCCTAAAACCGACCGATATTAACTCCACTGCTTCCATGTCGATAAAGAGTTTGTAAAAAGTGTATCCCTCTTGAAAGAGTGTTGCAAGCGATAGTGGTATTGGATCTACATCAAGTTTGGTCAACGAACGATCGTCCTGGAGAATCTTACATCGCGATTACTGACCGCTCAGGAATTCGTAGCCGTTGCAGTATTCCCTTCCAGCCGCCTCTGGACGTTCCACAGTGACTTGAGTTATTACCGAGAGTCGGGTGGATAAGGACAGCGGGTCTTCGGGCCTGCTATGGAACATCGTCGCTCGCGGCTTGCGCCCTCGGTAAAAGCTCTTCGATTTTGCCACCACCACCTGATGAGTTATTAACTCTCCGGGGGAGTTAGCCACCGAGCCAGGACACTGGCGCTTCCAAACTGTGGCCAGTGCAGCATCCTAAACTTTCATGGCCTCGTCTTCATGCGAAATACGATCAATGGCGGATGAAGAAGGTGGGATTGGGACAACCTAGAGGGAGGTCGCCACAAGGCTTAGTGGAAATGGATGATCGACTGGGAATGAAGCTCTCACTTATCATCAGCTCGGTGGTTAACTACCAATAAGGTATTCGTACTCGCTGATGAGATGCGAATTAAGGTAATTGGTCGTGAAAGTTCACGATATAAAATTGAAGGTCGGAGAAAGGTGGTCTTATTCCCAAGTTACACACACTAAGCATACGATCAAGTCATAACGAATTTTTCACGAAAACTCAACCAATATCTACCGTCTAAGTAATTGGAGATCACGATCAGTGACTTTAGTATAATGCACGTACGTTTTCGAAATATTACACATATGCATGCAGAGTAGGGCTTGTATTCGTGTATTATTTTCATATGAATAAAAATATCACATAAAAAGAAAAATTGTGAACTACATATTAATTATTTTAAAAAGCGTGCAAAGTTGTTTGCACCATTACTTCCTCATGTTTTACGGTTTTACTCATAACTTCCTCTATGATAATTCCGTTGTGCCATTTTGGCTTCTTCATGGAGGAAGCTATAATTAAAACGCAATAAAAAAGTTTTAAGGCAATTTTTTATCTAATCTTCAGCGCTGATTACGAAACTATAACTCATTTTACTTTTTCAGTGATGTTCGATTCAGAAACTCCTGTCAAAAAATTTGAAAAAATCAAAATGTTCAAAATCCCAGAAAATGTAAACGGTTGGATCAATTGTTGCCAAATTGAATACGAAACATTGTAGAGTGTTAGTCCATTCCTGTGCCCAATTTAAGCTCGATACCTCCATGTTTACTCAAATTAGACCATTTTTAGTAATTTTTCCCTCAGGTAGATTTCGGCCAAATTCGATACCAAAGGTCTTTGTTCATAGTATTGTATTTATATGTATTTTTAGGACGATAGCTCAAAGTTTACGAAAGTTAAAGCTACCACAGACTTTAAAAAAAAATGTTGAATTCGTGTAAAATTTCGGAACGGGCCTCAATCTTCATGAAAATTATATCGAAGGAAGAAACGTAACCACACTACTAGTGTACAAAATTTCAACCCGCTATCTCAAGCCGTTTCCGTGTATAGTCGTTCTAAGCGATGCACGCTATCACACTCATACATACATACATCCGGACGCCAGCTAAAAATCACATTTCTCCACATTTTGGACCATTTCTAGTACGCTCACATTAAAATCTCGAAAAAAAAATGTTTCCACGAAAACATAGCTTCCTCTATGAGGAAGCAAATATGATCCATTTTTCGTCAGGTTAATAGGACCGCCCTCTGAATAAAGTTAATAAGCAATAACAGTGTGCGCTACTGACTTATACGGTCAATTAATGTACGGTTAATTGTCAGCAATCTTAACTTTTTTGGGTTTTTTGGTATTTTATCTTCCTTTTCCCGCTTTTTCTTTTAATTGTTTTTTTTGCGTATTTTCTCCAATTTTTTTTATGAATTAGTTTTTTAATAATGGCTAATAATGGCTGGATGGTTTTTTTTGTTTCCCTCTTCCTTTTTTGGTTTTTTTTCTTCATTCTTTGTTTTTGTCTTCTGTTCTTGGGTTCTTTTTTATTTTTAAACCTAGCTGAACACTCTAACCTAAGTATACCGTATATCACATATAGTATCTGGGCAGACAGGACAGGGGGCGCGTCCACCCGAGAAGAAGCGTATAACGTAGGTATGTTAGTTATATGCGTATACATATGTGTATGCCAGACGAAGGGTGAAAGCGAACCCGCAGCATCTCCCTTGAGCAATCAACCCCTATTTCGCTTTGGCGCTCGTATCTGTATGTATGTTCAATCTCGTCTAGCATGCTCTATACTATGTACATGTATGTTTTACTTATAGTAATCCGCCACCAGGTTGTATAGGCTACACGTTAGAAGGTGTGTTTAGATCGCAGATAGCTTGAAGTGAGATGGGTAAATGCTGAGATTGACAAGCGAGCTGTGTGTGCCGAGTCAGGGCAATACGGGCTACACAGCTATAGTTATTTGTGGAACGAAGAAAGGCAGAAATGGAGCAAGAAGGGGAGGATACAGGAGGAATGAGTGAGTTCGAGAAGGTTCCGGCAACGGGCTTGCGGCTCGGAAATGCGGTCCGATCGACAGTAAAGTAGGTCGCAGGCTAAAGTTTCGTCTCTTTCACTCACTCCATCGATCTCTCTATATTCCATTTCGCTTGGATTGGCGTGAATGACTTCGAGCTTGATCGTTTCAACGACGAACCAGAGAACCGTAACGCGAATCCGCGCATTCTCGTTCGCTACACTTTTTCCTCCTCTTGGGCACCGCGAATCACTGGCAACAGACTTTCTGTGTAAGTAGAGATATTTACAGTGCGATAAGCCCGGGATAAATGCACCCCATCTGCTCGATGTAAACCCTCAAACCACAGAAACGGCATGATCCTTCTCTTCGACTGGAAAGTAATACTTTAACACTTCAATTGATCCTTGAAGGAGAGGTTATGATAAAACTCTAGTTTGATTTTTTTTTTTTGTAGATTTAAATTGGCCACTTATTTTTGTGTCGAAAAGTGTCAATCAGCACCAAATACCTAATTTATATAACTTTTTTAGTAAATAAAAATACGAATCAAATGTTGTCTTTGACAGGGATAAGAAGTTGGCAAAAGACTCTCCTGACTCTTTGTAAGGCTCAAAATAAGTATCCGAAAAGAAAAATATTCGAAGTTCTTCGAAAAGATCTTCTAAGGACAATAAAAAACGCCACTTCCACTTTCCAAATTTCGGTTTTTAAAGCTGGAAGTGACGTGTGTGAGCGGTCCAGTGTAAACGAGTCTCAACGAAATATTTTATCGAAATTTCGAAAGTCTCGAAATGCAATCAAAATATATCGCATTGTGACTTCTGCATGATTGTCGTTTATAAATCGTGCCGTGAACTTGTCGGCGATTGTCATTTTGCTAAGTCGTAACAGTATATTATCCCGAGTCAATAAATTCTTATATAAGGTCAAATTTTCATTATGTATTGTAATTTTATTTCCAGAATTTTTAAAGGCGATGCAATAACTGTAAACAACATAAATGTTCTGGGCAATAGCCCTACAGCGCTATTCGTCCGAAATGCGCGGGCGACAAGAGCGCAGTCGCTCTATTCCCTCTATAAAAAAATCCTCGGATAATATCTTGCATTTTCGATATATGTCTTGTTTTCACCTGTAAAAGCATTCTGATTGGCTACTGCACAAACCCTAAAGTTGGTGTTGTTCGAGGAATAAGTTTAGTCGTGCTGTATTTTGACAGTTCTTGATTTGGAGCATCGCAAGGTTGTGACGTGTATTATTACTATTAACCAGCACATAATAAAAAAAAGATTTGTAATTGTTGTTAATTCCTGAGCGACCGCGACACGAGGAATAACGTCTGCAATTTGTGTCGTAATGATGAATGAGAGTCGTGATCGCGTGTTATAAACATATAACCATCAATAGCCTATGTTTGTAGCCTTAATACGCTTATGCGTAAAAAAATTGTAATGTCGCAAATGGATTATCCGTTTCAAGACATTGAATCTAGGGTGAGATGAAAATGTTTCAGAAGAAGTGGATACTTTTTTTGAAGCTCGTTAGATTTAAATTGTACAGATCTGAAGCAAAATGCAGGTTGATCATTGATGCACGGGATATAGCAGGATAGTTAGACGCGTGCGATCGCTGCTGGTACCAAAAATATTTGGTGCGTATTATCTTTCACGGTTCAGTTAACACTAATAAGATTAGTGTTCAAACTCTAATTCATATATGTGCAGAAATGCTGGACTTTTGAATTTCATGATCACGATGGTGGAAAAATAATTCTGCCTCGAATGATATTAAAAATATAACATTTTCTAATACACCGGCAAAGAAGTATGGCTTTCTCCGTTTTCGTCTGCTTGGTATAACATTACCTTTCGTTTAGTATGCACTACCATACTTTTTACCAATAAGTGGAATGTTCACTACTCTGAAAAAAACTCGCTTGCGGGCTGCCAAAGCGAATTTTACTTGAATCACTGATATTTTTTTCAGTATAAAATAACGATATGTCAGTTGTATCGAAGGCATCAATGGAGCGTCACATTTCAGGGACTGGTAGCGTAAAGGTAGTAAATATAAACCGGTCCATATATCATTGATGTACATGCTAATCCTGTTAGTCCCTATTCACCACTTTTATCCCAATTGTCCCGGAATCTGCTGTAACTTTCGGACAGTGCATGCCGTTACATACAGGTGAAAAGCTTCCATCCTGAAGACTATTACGTGTGCACCGATACATTATGACTTATGATAAGCCTTACTATAAGCATAAGTATAAGTCTTATAGACCCTTAGTATAGTCTTAGTTATATAAGTTTTAGTATAAGTATAAGTATAAACCTTAGTATAAGTATAAGTCACGGACCAAACAAACCTTACAAAGGTTTGTTTTTTTTCCTTACAAAGGTCAAAATATGAATCCAATCAGTCCACGCAGGTGTGTATTTTCATAATGAGGTCTGCACTTACTGCGTAAACAAGCAACACAGCGATGAGAAGGTAACGTGTCGAGTGAGCTTTTATTACCTCTTGGATGAGAAGAGCCTCAGCTTTCCTGCCCCCCCCCCCCCCACTACTATACTACTATACTATAGAGCCCTCGGCAGCCCTCAGCGACCAACACTCGATCCAGGAAATTGGTAATAAGCGATGGCACTATCACTCGACGCCGCTCCAAATGTCCGAGTATACGTGTCTCATACTGTATCGGTGCGAGTGTAGGGGCGAGCATCGGAAGCGCGTATAATGGCCAGATGATAAAGTGTGATCGCACAGCCGGCCATTAAATAATGTTTAGCCATTAAGCAGCGAAACGTCGGCGACTCTGGGCACATTTATACCGCTATATCGACTATATCGACCGGTGCTCAGGTATAACGGCGCCTATAAAAGTATAAGCTCACCTGTATTTGTTGCCTATACATATCGCATGTAGCGCCACACTGTCCTATGCCCCTGAAGCAGCTATTGGATAAGGATTATTAAGCTTGACTATAAAAACCACTCCATATTCAGCCGACCAATGCATCTGTGCGGATGGAGAGAAATGAGTGCGTGGAAACTCTTCTTGTGATCTAAGGCATGTGGCGCATGCAAGCATATTCAATATAATCTCTCGAGTTGTCAGGCCCTACCCATGTGGGAAATCAACCTGAGCCCTGGCTAGGTATCAGGCAGATATTGTAATCGCCATCCAGCGGCCTAGGGCAATTATTGCGGCGGACGCAAATTACACTTATTCCACGAACTTCCAAATGTTCTGTCCGCATAGTTCTTAACGTTTATGCCAGTAATTTCACAACAGAAACTTCACGTCAATAACCAATGTGATGGAAAAGTCACGAGTTACGATAAAGCCGTTGGAAACTTTTTGCTGACATTATAAGTTGTTTCTCCGAGAATTCGCAATTCATAATTTGCGGAGAACTTTTTGTCACATTGTACGTCTGACCTTACGGTGTCGTTAGTGAGGAAAACAAAACAGTCGCGATCTCCTTCTCTTCACTATGATCTATAATACCTAATAAATGTCAAAGTTTTTTTTTACATTCTCTTTGAGTATTTATAGTATAAGTAAACCAAAGTGAATGTATTCACTTTGTTTTCACTATCAATATCAACGAGTGACCTGTATCAGCTCTTCCTGCTTCAAGTAAGAGGGCTGATATGGGCCTATGCGGTAAGATGGAGCGGTGTGTTTAGACACAAATGTGAATTTATGAAGAAAAAGAACAAAAACTTCATTCACTTATTTGTATTAATAACAGTGAAGTATTTTAAGTGTTAAAACTTACTTCTAATGAGCTTTACAAATATTAAACCAGCTTCCTTGATTTACATACACCACCCATAGTACGACATGTATGGTGTATGCAAATCACTCTCTGATTTTGTCTTGTGGGTGGTGTATGTAATCACTCTTCTTATTTCATTAGAATAGTGAAATTGACTTCATTTCTATAAACACTTGAAGCTCCGAAGAAACTTCAACTAAATTCTCAGTGTCCGAAGCTTTACCGAAACATTTAGGTACCAAGGTCAATTACAGCCGGTAACAGGTAAAGTCCATTATTAGCCGTCCCTTATGGTCCGTATCACAAAGCACTTAAAAAAAGCGACCAAGATAGAGTACCCTTCTGCGTAAGGGAAAAAAATCGTAAAACTATTTAATTTCCAGGACCTGATAAAGGGCATTTTCCAGTAACTATCCCTTCCACTGAAATGGGATTTCCCTCTGAGATTAGAAGATACAAGCCAAACTTTGTTGATGGTTTGTATTCACCACTTTTACCCTATGCCTTTCTACAATCGATATGCACTAAAATACTTAGTTCGGCCGTATTCAATCGCATATTTTGTATACTGCCAGGAAAAAAGAAAAAGCCATAATCACTGCTTGCATTATCATAATAATAATAATTGCACGATTATTTGTCCAGGTTGGCCGTACAATCACTAGATTACGCACATATGTACGTGAGACATTAGATGTTTACCGCATTTCGAGAGCCAGGGAAAGTGGATCAGGTCGGTGATGTTTCGGTGGTGGGCGCACTGTTCGTACAGTAACAGTGAGAAACAAGCGCCGGGGTAAACGGGCGGACGAGAGGGAAGAAAAGGGGTCATTACAAACGAGGAGTGTCGCGGAGACACCAGCATTGTCCCGGGCGTTGGGCGAGGAAGCGCGGCCCGACCAGCCGGTATAATATACTCCGCGGACGAGTTTAGAGAGTGGGTATGCTGCCACTACCTTGGCTGCTCCTACTGGATGCGCGTTACCTTCCATTATAGCTTTGCCTCCCTCTCCTCAGCATGGACTATGGCACCCGCGTACGCTCGCACAGTAGATAGGACTGGGAATACACCCTTGCCAGGGTCACGGCGAGCGGCTGGGCGTTGCTGCGGAACAAGCGACCAAATGAAGACACATTGCTTTCATTATGAGGCACCTATATAGTGGAACACCGACCCATTCTCCAACGCACCGACTGCACTACAAGATTGTACCGGAGTGTGCGGAGTGGTTTTCCTCCTTCCTCCAATCTCCTCTATCGACCATCAGACAACATTTACCGCACCTAAAGACATTCGTCCCCGTCGTGTTAGTCGGCGGCGGGTTAAGCGAGTGGAGGAGTTTACTGAAGCATCGGGGATAGTTATTGTTAAGTAGTTATTGGCTAACAGGCAACTTAATCCATAAATGGAATATGTTCCGAACAAGGTGGGGCGTGTTTGCCCGACCGTTAACATCCCAGCATTGGCTCGAGACGGCGCCAAGCAATACCGCGTCGGCATTTGAATTGGAGTGCAATTAAGGGAGAAATCAACCCTATCCGGTTTGGGTTTTTGGGTTAAAACAGGGCATCACTTTACACAAAGGACGAAAACCTTGACGTTTGCATTGTAACATTGAATGTCTTTAACCCAACGTGTGTGCACTGGGGCTTTGAAGGAACAGTCACAATTGAAGGAACAGCCATTTCTTCCGCTTTTTAAACAATTCTTCAATTTTTATTAACAACGGTTTTAAACTTTTGATTTTGGCAACTGAGAGGCCATGCAGTAGACAAGAACAAAGTTCAAGAAGTAGTCCAAAAAATGTTTAGATTTTGTGAAAACCTCGAAAATCCTTTGAAATCCGACTGTTCCCTAAAAGACCCTGTGTATACAAAGCATTGCCGTCAAAGAATTTTCAGTTTGTACTCACATGTTGGGCTAGCTGTGCGCGTCTCTGCGAGAATGACTTTACGATAAAGGCGAGAAGTATGTCTACATATATAGTGATGGGACGGTGGTGAAGCCAAGTCATCACCAGGCCGGCCGAAAATCGGAAGACGTCCCTACCGTCACGAAAGAACCGAATCCCTTTATCCAGGGTTGCACCTAACATTATCCCTGAACTTTGACCGATGATAGTCTCGCACTATATGAGACTTAAAGCTGTCGTTTGCGTAACGCACTATCTTAAGCCTGTTCGCGCAAATTCGACGAACAGACAGATGGCGACGTGCCGACAATCGTAGAAAATAATAATGTCTTGATCGAGACCTCAAACGGAAGAGACGTGTTACGATTACGTATATAAAAACCTTAAGGGCTTATCAGCTCATTTCGGTGATAATAAATATTTCGGCCTTCGTTAATTTTTGATAATCAGAATTTTTCATTCAGCTCGAACATTACAATATTAGGGGAGAGCGGGGCAAAATGGCACATCGGGGCAAAACGGGACAATGAGACAAAACGCAATTTTCCAATAACTTTTGGATGGTGGTGATGGTGGTCCGTGGGTCAAAACGGGTTTAAAGTTCCGAATGTATCGTCGGGATAAAATGGGGTATCCAAAAATGATTGGAAAATGGAGTTTTTCACTCACTGTCCCGTTTTGCCCCACTGTTCCATTTGGCCCCTCTCTCCCCAACAACAAGGGTGCGCTTTCCTCAAAACTGCCAATCACTGTACGCCTCGTGAAAACATTTCCATGCAAACGACTTTCTCAAATATTGACCGCAGCATCATCTGCGAGTTCGACTAAGCTACCCAAATGATTTATCGGCGCCATTCGCGAGACAAAAGTAAGAGCTTAACGTCAGCTCAGAGTCGGAGGGTTGGGAAATCAAGGTGTAAGCAGGCGCGGTCACGAAACGGTCAGAATGTAATAAAAACAAGAATGATGAGAACGAGGTGGAAATGATGTCAGGTTGGATGCGAAAATAAAAAAAAAAAACTGAGAACCAATAGCATTTATCTTATTCAAACATTAAGAACTTACGACAAAACCGGCACGTTTGGAGAGGTGGGATGCGAAGGACGGGGAACAGGAAAGGTCGTGGCGCTATGTGCATATCCGTACTCCTGAACGTATAAGTAAACAGCGACTACGGAGTCTGAGTTGAATCGTAAAATTTGCTCTCGCCTCTCCGCTTGGTCGTGTTATTTTTTCTCATCTTTGTCTCCCACTTATTCTTCTCTTCTTTTCCTTCTGGCAGTTTTCCGCCATCCGGCACGGTTATTCCCTTGGTTCACGCGTTACCTTCTTCTCTATCCTGTTTCTCGTCGTATATAGCGTTGTGCGCAAGTTCCACAGCGCTGTCGACCCAGAGACTACCACTCACCATGTCGGGACTGACTCTCGACTGTTTTTCACGTAATTAGAAGCCGGATAATTTATTTAACAACGCCCGACGCGAGCTCGGAACTTTTATTGTTCCAGTGCGTTGTAGTAATGGAACGGGAAAGAAAGAACTGCTTCGCAGGAAGCGAGGCAGTGAGTGCGCGTGTACGCAAACGGGGCCAAGGTATATTATGGAAAAGACGGCCCCTGGTGAATACAATAAAACAGATGACGCAAGAAAAGTGAATTGCGACATGCTGTTTTTTCATCTTGTCAATATATATCTGAGCAAATTGACATAGTGCGCAGGTGGCATCGGTCGCCGGTATTGCCAGGACGAGGATTCGGAGCAGTGCATGATGGGAATCAGAATAAACTCATCTCCGCGCAGAATAAAGCTATGACATCCGGGTGAAAAATCGACCGACACTCCCCGTGTCTGTGGATATATGCGCGATATGCCACGTTCCATGAGTGACGTAATTTTTTTTCGCATTCACATTGAACAAAAGCCCGATGGAACGCTGGCGAAAAATGTATTTAAAAAAATATGGACACAGGCAGTATGGCAATATGAGTGGTTATTCGCTCTTCCGCGAGGAAAATATAGATTCAACAAAGATGATAGGTACAGCAACATTGTTGTTACAACATTGATATCGCAACGTTTTTTTTTCAGGATAAATAATGCGAAGGGCTGCACTGTTGACCGTGCCCCGAAGTCGAAGGCGATAGAATGTCATCCTATCCGGTATGTCACACACCCAGAAAAAGAATTTATTATTATTATTATTATTAAATTTTTTTTTTATTTGCCGGCCACCGTTTATTTGATTTAAATCAAATATTTATTTGATTTAAATAAACATTGAGTTCATTTAAGTAACAATTTACTTCATTTAAATAAATATTTATTTGAATCAAACAAATATTGTACTTAAACCAAATAGACGATGGCCGCCAAATAATTTTTTTTTCTGGGGACACGTCTAATGGACCCTTTAGTGTGCATTAGGGGCAACTTTGACCCCAACGTTATCCCGTGTTTTTTCGCCGAACGTCAACTTTAAGCATATTTTAGGACAGGTAAAAAAAGTTTTTTTTTTTTAATCTGGCTGCGCAAGCTTAAAATTTGATCAATTCACTGCAAAAAGTGCATCGTAATATTTTTTCCCTAAAAGTGCATAGTTACCGAGAAATTCGAGGTCGAGGGTCAAATAGACCTCGTGTGCACTTAATTATTCGCTGGGGAGGTTAATATTATGCGGCTGGTCAAAAGGTTCATCAAACACGAATTTGGACCCATCGCAAAATATATTTGGAAACTCAACAACGATTTACAAAAATAAAGCTAAAATGTTTAAGGTTACTATTTTCCGTACTTTGATGGCGAATTGAACTTTGATAGCGAAGTCTAATATTTGTACTGGCTTGAAGCAAACTGATAGAGTTCACTGCAAACTCAGTTGCCTTTTCAGTTAACGATTCTTTTGTAGTTCTCTTTTAACTGTTGATGCTAGATCGACTTCCGCGATCCGGGGCTTGAGTTGGCTTCCGAAGACCGGACTTTATTTCGCCTCAGCAAGTTCGTACTGGTGAATACGCTGTTGAGACTTTTATTGTTTTGCCACCAATGACAAAAGGGTAAGCTTCTCCCGGTAAAGAATCGGCTCACGTGCAAATGTTTTTTATTATCGCGTTTAAAGAGGTAGGGAGGAGTTACCACAACGATACTCCCTGTATCGTTGTGGTAAGGAGGGAATAAGTGGCGCTCTCGTAGGAGAGCGCGGGGTAAAATGGCACAGCAGCAAAACGGGCTAATGGGACAAAACGAAATTCTCCAATAACTTTCGGATGGTAGCGATGGTGCTACGTGGGGCAAAACGGATTTGAAAATCCGGATGTTCCAAACATCACTGCCCTCACTTTCCCGTTTTGCCCCGCTGTGCCATCTTGCCCCAGTTTCCCCCTACGCAGTGTGCAGCGTGTGTGGAAGGCACGTTTTTGTGGAGGCAGAGCTGACGCAACTGGATACGTCAGCTCGGATAATCAAAAGTTTCTCGTCGAAATACTTGCTGACAATCCGTTTTTAATTATATGTACAGAATCTCTAAATCCTCGTCAAACTGCTTTTTTGTTAATGAGTCTAATCGACAAAGTCAGCCCATTTGCAATGAAGGAGTCTACGCGTGGTACAACGCGACTCCATCGTGGAATCCCTCGATTTTCAAGAAATATTAATTCATCGAAATGTCCGGTAACCGATCCTCTACTTTTACAGATATTCTGGCATGCACTATCACTGTTGCATGTAAATAATTCAGATGCTATATAATGGCAATTGCATCGATACACCCTCCTCAAAGATTCGAGAGTCCAGCGCATTCAAGTATTCATTCGGGGCAGATCATTTAGTTTACGACGTATTATATAGTTTGCGGACACCCGTATCGTAAAATAACGTTCCGTTGTGTCAAAGGAACTAGGGACGTTTGATATATTGAAACAATCGATTTTTTTACATATATGGATGCAACTGTTTGAAAATATTTTCCCTTCTAGTATAGTATTGCCGAGTAACAATTTTCGCGCGTTACATCGGTCCCTGATAAGGTCCTGAGCAGGTCTGATAAGGTCTCATCAGGACCCTATCAGGGCCCGATGTAACGCTTGAAAATTTGTACTTGGGCTGTTACGTCCTGTGAATTTTGGATACAATTCTCTGACGCAACTGGCTGGAAATCCATAAATATTTTGTATAAAAATAATAGAATTGCAGGATAGTCATACAAAAATTCATACACAGAGAAAAAAATCAATCGAGTCAACAAAATGTGCGCTTACGGGTGGCGAAACAAATGTTTGGTTGATCGAAAGAAATAGCACGTTGATCGAACTAA
>JAPYZC010001584.1:0-18256 GCA_030522665.1 Ichneumoninae sp. A BG-2022a | reverse complement strand
ACTTAATACCGCAATTATTTCGTTCTATCAACCAAAAATTTGTTTCGCCACCCGTAAGCGCTCATTTTGTTGACTCAATCGATTTTTTTTCTCAGTGTAGTATCAAAGAATCGTCGTGAATTAATTACATATTACGTACTTAATAATGCGTAATAAATCACAATGTTTAGGTTCAATGATTGCATCGCGTAAGTTGCATAACTAAAAAAATCAAGCAAGGGGCTATTATTGGCAGCAAGAATGCCTTAGGCTACTACATGTTTTAATTGGATGCGAAGGGCTATACGAGTGCTTTACTATATGCGAAAGGAGACGATATCTTATCGCTGCAACACGCATAGCGAAGCGACGAACGTACATACGCAGCGATGCAGCCAGAGAATCGGTGTGACCGTCTCGAGGCGACCGTTTGGAAAAATCACCGTCGGCGCTAACGAGTACAGCACCGCTCAGGGTATAATTATGGAAAACATTATTAACAATATAATCCATCATAATTAATGATAACATAATCAGAGTTGTATATTGATGGAAAAAGCGGTCAGAAAATAAATGCTTCCTTATTATTCCAGTAGAATTAAGTTTGGTAAATAATTTGGGTCAAGACGTCAATATAAAATTATTATAAAAATTATGAATTATTATTGTGGCAATCAGGAAATTATTTAACATGTTAAAACCATCAATTTTTCCTGTCAATAGAATATTCGCTAGCAGCTATGTAGTCGACACCATCCGAAATAAATCTTCATTTCGGATCTTTAGATCTTTATTTTTGTGTAAACAGGGTGAAACAATTATAAGTTTTTATTTTTATTTTTTCCCTGCGTCCTTGGCATTTCTGCCAAGGACATAGGGAAACTGCGGAAAACCTATGCCGATATCTAATCTCCGTCGGTATCAAATTCGCAACATGACGTACTTCCGGAAGGCGCCGGAGCTACGTCGTGTTTCACCGAGAATATAAACATGGACTACAGCTATATACCTGAGACACACACGTACAATTACACGTGTGGATCGCGTATATATCTGGAGCTATGTCCCGCCCATATTAACAATCATCAGTTAAAGATTAGGAAGTTATAAGCAATATTTAAGTAGACTTAATTAATCAGGAAAATAACACTAGAAACAAGATACAAGCATCATTTAAATTTCTATATTATTGTAATTTAAATCGAAATTTTTCAAAGTACTTTGTTTAACCAAAACATCATTGTAAAAATCAATTTTGCGAAATTATTAATATAATCGACGGAAGACGACAAAACCGATCGACAATAATCATGAAAGAGCCACTGTGGAAGCGTTCGATACTGCCAGTTGAATAGAATTTAATCTCACTTTTTGTTATTTTTGTTAAATAAGAACCCTGGTCCAATTACTGGTGGGCTTTTCGGAGACGGATCTATAAGTGCGATTGGGCGATTTCAAATGAGCACGGTCATTAGTTACCGAGAAACAGAAAAGAGTGTCAGCGATATGGAACTGAGTTCCGATTTATTGCTATCTGATACAGGAAGTTTTTTTTAAATGTTCTGAGATTGTGAATTACAGATTTGATTGACATTAATACTATGTTGTTTGTTTATTCTTTTATCAGCTAGTTTATACGGATTTATGAATTATTCAGCAGGTGGAATTTAATTGACTCTTAAAATATATGCGATAACCGATATTTCGATGACGCCTGCGATGACATTTGTATAAATAATTCCTCTTATCGCGTGTGTGTTCACCATTTGAATATTAAAAAAGTAAATACTGTACAGCGTCACATGCGATAAACATGTAACAGTAATCTTCTTGACCATAGATGCAGTAAAATGCTGAACTGGACACATTTAACAGTATCGAATTCACAAAATTACGGACGCGAGAGCGGAAAATACAGAGCGGTGCAGGTATAGTTGCGCATAAGCTCGAAGTTTGGACATGAATTCCTCAAAACTACGTATTTCGGTGGTTTGAACACTATACCTCAACAGCGCTTACAGATATGATTATGAAATTTATACTGAAGTTAAAGCATATCATATTTTGAAAACGGAAAGTGAGAATGGATGTAAAATCTCTCTATAATATGTAAATGTTTTACCGCTGTGTCAAGAATCGAGGGAGAGAGCAAGGGAAGGGAGTGGCAGGGGTTTTAAGCCCTTATTAATCTAGGTCCCCTTAAAGGACTTACCCTCTTATTATTCTAAATCTCTTAAGTCCATTATGTGGGACTTGGAATATTAAGGGCTTAAGTCCATGAAGAGCGGGGGGGGGGGGTCCTCCAGCCCAGGTCTGGATTATTCTAAGTCCCCTTGAGCTCGTGCCGAGGGTTTGATTATTTTAAGTCTTTTAAAAACTCTTTAGGTGGGCGCGTTAAGCACACGAGCACAAATGCGGATTAAAAAATTTAAAACTTCATTCACTTACTTGTATTGAAAACCGTGAGATATTTCAAGTGTAAAACCGCGCTCCTGATGGGATTTGATCATATCACACGAGCTTTATTGATTTCCATATATTATCCATAGTTGGGTAATATGGACCACCGTTTTGTCTCGTTACAATAGTAAAATTGACTTTGTTTGAATTAAATTCTCAATTTCCGGAGCCTTGTTGAGAGTTCGTAGGTAAGGTCCATAATCAATGAATCCGTATGGTCTGTTACGGCCCACGTAACTTTTTAGTATATTTAAAATAAGATTATTATTCACCTAGAAATGCATATTATTACTTTAATTGCTAATGACTACACCGACTCAGCCTCAGCGATAGACATTATGGTAGTCCTTGCGAATAGTTTTCACTTCGCATATGGTTCAAAGAAATGAGAGGGAATTGCGAACACTTCTGGATGGTATAAAAATCTGAAAATATCAAGCATATGAAAGGTGTTGATAAATCCAAAATGCCATTAACAAATTGAGGAAAAATAGCATTGTTCTGCCAATCACTCGGAAATCTAACTTCTCATTAATGAAAATGCTTCGTCCACTTTTCTGAATGTGTATGCATTTTTTTCGGATTTTTTAATTCGCTTCGAATTTTTTTTGTCATATGGGAAAAGCGTGTACAAAGTCACGAAATTCAAAGTGAATTTAAACATCTGACAAAATGCATACATATTCAGAAAAGTGAACGAATAATTTTCATTTAAAAATAAGATAGGTTTCTGGGAGATTGATAGAACAATTTTATGTTATATCAATTGGTTAATAACATTTTAGTATTGCTATTATGCAAAATTAATATTTTCAGCATTAAGCAAACTTAATATATTCTTATTAACATGCTCGATTTTTATACCATCCAGAACTGTTTGCAATTCCCTCTCATTGTTCTGAAACTTATGCGAAGTGAACACTACTCGCAAGGGCCACCTTCAAGCATAGGGCTTAAAGCATACGGCCCCTATATTCCTCTCTCTCTCTTTCCTATCGCGCTCATTCGCTCCGACCCGTGCCACTAGAAATTTACGACTTCTTCCCGAGTCGGGTCTTTTCCCCGTTTTTCTGTCACCGCTTCCACATAAAATCTTTCACACTCCGCTCTAAAAGGCAATAACCTCACCCGAATATGTTTTCCTCGACTGAAATCTAAACACGCTCATCCTTCAATCTCTCTCACGCTTTCACCCGAGTGTCCCATATACTAATTAACGTCAACAGTAAAATCTGTCACACTCGAGAATTCAATATACACTAGGACCTCGGTTTGTGCGCCCTCGGTTTCCGTAACAGTCCCCACCACGAAGCAAATATCGATCGACGCTGTAAGCTATTTGCCATGCTCGACAGTTAGTAAGGTAAGCGGCCCATTTTTCGCCATCTTCAGTTGTTAAAGGGAATTTTTTATAAAAAAATATACGTATCACGGCATTAATCAAGAGTAAGCAGCTCTTCAACATGCCGCCAATTTCGTTTGTATTTAACGCATACTGTATTTATTATTAGCATAAATTGCGATTAATGGCGGTAACTGGGACAGTGGCCGAAACTGGGCCGTTTACTTTACGGGCGGGGAATGCGCAGCCTCGATTTTCGTGCGTGTCAGCACGAGCCGGTCCCGCCGCTGTGAATGAAGTCGAGGTCCTAGTGTATTAACCGTTTCGTCTTGTTCTACATAATGATGACAAGATATCTCTTCTCCCATCTGTTAAAACCCTCCACGGGTATTATAAATTTGCATTTCACTGAATATTATCTTCTTTGTCTCCAAAGAAGCATCGACTCCCTTCTCCGTACTGCACACTCTTTCCATCTTCCGCACATATAAAACCGATCATTTGTCTAGCTTTATATTGTCAGCCCTTTCTAGCATAGGGATAAAACCCGTATAAATAGGCTACGAATCACCGTACACAATCAGTTCAAGCTCTACCAACGACCACCGACGGTCATCTTCAGCAACACAGAGCGCACAAAACTCTGCTTCAAAGTCTCTTGCCCTGCGAGGCAGAGTACAAATAAGAACAATCAGTTGGGCAAGTTGGCTTTCTCTCACCCTCTGTAAAATCACTTGTAACCGTTAAACATTGTGCAATATATCGTGTAAGTTGTAAAACCAAAAACATTTAAACATTATAATTATGCATGCATCACGGGCCTTCTGATAATCTCTCAGTCTCAATACCTCGATGCGCTCATTCCTTAATAAAATCCACGACAGTTAGGCGAGGTTTCCGTCCCTCGCAAACGTTTCATTTATGGTTCTTACCGAGCGAACTCACTGTTCGCTGGGCTTGATGTAACAGGTCCATATTACACGCATGCGAAACAAAAGCAAGTAAGATGGACCATCCGCTCGATATTCGTGAAAAATAATTATAAAAATATTTTATTACCAGACCTTTACAAAGGGTGTTTCCGGGTGTTTATTTCTTCCACCGAAGTGGGATTTGTTTCCGGGAGTAGGAGATACAGCCTCGAACTTTTTAGTGTCCCATATTCACCATTGTCACCCTACAGGTTTTGCTAGCGACGACGTATCGGTTGGGTGAGCAGGAAGTGTCGTCGGATGAGCAGGGGAATGAAGCACATTGCCACAAGAGGCTCGCATGTGGTTGCCAGACACTGGAAAACGCCAACGTGAACTCGCACAAAGGCTTGAGGACCCTTTTTGTCACTCGTCAAGCGAGAGTGAGAGAGATGCTTTTACCTGACTACTACTTTTTACTACTTTCGTAACGCATAAATACACCGAAAGAAAGGTTTGGGAATATCAACTCCACAGCTGCGGTCCCGGAAAATTAGTTTGAATCAATCCAGGCGCATTTAAATAGACTGCACCGTTGTTGAAACGATTAAACTAGTGTGGTTGTGTCAATTGCGCATAGCAGTTACTGCGATTACAACGTTGATGCAAAGCGAACCAACACTGCATTAAATAAGCAACTTTTTTGTATTCAATCGTATGTACTGGCAACATACAGAATGTATATTATTTTGACTTGAACGTATATTTGGTCGATTTGAAAAAAAATGCGATTCGATGTGTTCGTATATATATGAACATTTTTCATCTTGATGTTATTCAATCCGCCAAGACGTCAATTTAGTCATTCACAAATATTAATGCCCATAATAAACAACTTTCATGTTGTTTCCATATTTCAATGTCAAATCATGGAAATTGCGTCTAAGTTAATGTCGCAGAATAACTTATATATCCGATTCAAGATTGTATCAATAACCGATTGTAGCATAGTGATAAGGTACACACTAAAAAAATAATTTCGTAAAATCGTTTGTACTTTTGTTTGTAAAGCTAAAAAATTAACAAATAAAAAACTGTGGACGTTTGTGGACAATAAGTTGTTGTAAAAAGTACAAACTTTTTATACTGTGTACTAGGCTAGAATGCGTTAGTTTCGAGGTTCGAGTCCTGCTAGGATATATAGAATATTTATTTGTAAAAATTGTGTTTCATTGACAAGTACCGATTGTACTGATAATAAATTGAACATGTAACGACGATGCAACCATGTATAAAATTAATTAGTAACAAATAACGTAAATAACAGTACCAGGGCGCAACTCCAGATTGAGTTGGGCCAAACTTTTTTTTCCATTGATATAATTGCCTATTTAGTTTGAATAGACAATGATATAACTTTTTAGTCAACTTAACAAAATATTTCCTTTGCCACCCGCAACCGCCGGATTTAGTTGATTCAAACAATTTTTTTATCTCTTAGCAAACCTTTTTTCGGTGTAGGTGTACATTGTAACGACCGAGCAAATGAATAACGCGCGTATTTGTTTTCGGGGCGGATATTATTAATAATGATAAACGTTAATTACCCCGACTACTTAATATCACACGTCTATTGTGAATCCTGCCTAATAACGTGTGTCTTAACGAATAGTCCGCTACATATTCATTACAATACAAAACTTATCTATCTTAAGAGCTTTGATTTGCGTAAAATGTCACGCATCAACTGTATTATGGTGGCTGTCCGGAGTCCACGAGAGGGTGGTGATACTGGTGTAAACGCGCGAGAGCTGGGGGATATGGCAGAGGAAGTGGGACCACGATGGTGAGCGTAAGTGGAGCAATGCGTATAATTCGAGGGACTATAACGTGGCACGGCCGAGGCGGCACCGTCCGGCACCACTTTTTATTGTTTTACTGGGCCGATTTCCCGCCGGTGGCTTTTGAATATTCATGATTTTTCTACATAATGCGGACGACGACGGTTGTGGCCAGTATGTATATGGCAGACCGGAAGTGTTCGCCGGACTGGCGAGAGAGCGTCGGCAGGAGCAGCAGCGCAGGAACGACGTACGGGAGCGACCGCTGTACAGTCAGGGTGGCTACAGGGTATGTAACGATGCTTTTTCTCGTACTATATATTTATTCATCATATAGTATATTGTAGTATATACATATGTAGATCCGTTGAAATAAAACCGGTCACGCGCCGCGTGTTTCTCGGCTCTGTTGCTTTTTAGACTGTGTTCACTTTATCAGTGATAATTGCGCAAATGGATTAATACTATATATGGTCGGACGGACGGTATAATATACGAAAGCACCAGAGCGCAATTGAGAATAGTGGTGTGTCGCTGATAATTCTGATCGAGACGTCAACGTTGCTGTCCCAGCTGGCGCAAATTTTTTCAACGGCGGGACGTGATCGAAATAAGTGGAACAATCGAGGCGGGCTCGCGATAAGTAATTGCTCGCCGGTAATAAGTTGCGAAACTCCAGTCACGAAAACTCCGTCAAACCCGGTATTGTAACCGCCCAAGCGACCGAACTTAAATTTAAAGCCAGTACAACATATTTTTCTTGGCAACGGTTTTGAAGAATGAAGGCCACATGCAGGGATTGAGTAAATTCAAATAAATCTGTACATTGGAGGAACTTTGTTTGAATGGAATGTATTTTTATTTGTGCGAAGAATATTTATATTAGAATGCAGCTATGAGCGTTACTTATTGCGGCTAAGTAACTTGATTTGCGTATGACCCTGCACGCAAAGACAATTTCTTTATATATGAAATAAGCACGATATTTAAGATTGACAATTTAAGTAAAGATTTGTTTTGGTAAAATCGATGCTTAGATTATAGAAACGTTTAATTTACAGACCGGGCTACGACAGCGGTCTACGCTTCTGTGTGCTGGTCCCGTCCGTTAATCATCTTTCCCCTTCCGAAACGTTTGTAATAGTGCGTGTGTTGGGGCTCGAGAACTTTAATTTTCCAGATAGTGACGTAGTAGGAGAAGATGATGGACGACAAAACAAGTCCGATCAATATATTGACAATAAAAACGTGTCAGATTCCACTGTATTGCATCGGTGTAAAATATTGAACAAGCATAATATTACCTTTCATTATGCCGTATAATGATTGAACTCGTAGTTAACGAAACGAGAGAGGATATAGGGGAGAGGGGGCAAAATGGGATAATGAGACAAAACGTAATTTTCCAATAACTTGTGGATGGTCGCAATGGTGGTGCGTGGGATAAAACGTTGTTGAAAACCCAGATGTATCGTTATGACAAAATGGGCATCCAAAAATTATTGGAAAATTGAGTTTTGTTCTCACTGTCCCGTTTTGCCCCACTGTCCCATTTTGCCCCGCTTTCGCCTACGCAATTACAATGAGACGAATCGGCACTGCGTAAGGTTTGTAATATTTATTTAAAGGCAATTATAGTTGTTACAAACTAAAAATGTATGTTTTTTTAAAATGAATATGCATTTAAACAAGGAAATATATTGGCAATTAATAAGACGTAACTGTTTAAAGTACTGAGGGTGATGGTTACCTCACCAGCTCTGCTTAGCTCCATCTGTCTCAAAGTTCCACGTCAAAATACCCGGGTAAAAAGGACGCGCTCATTCTGTGAGTAGTTAAGTTGCACAAACACTGCTAGAAACTCTGCTATCTCATGAACGGCTAGACTGGTTAATGAATTCGCGGCTCTGAGTTTTCCTTGGTCCTCTTTTGAAACCTTTAAAAGGATGGCAAACATAGCTGTACTAAGATATGCGTCGGCGAGGCGCTGCTTTACAATAAAATATGAAAACGAGAGGCGTCTAGCCACATGCGGCTCTTGTGCTGGGGGTTAAATAAATTCAAGCTTTGTAAGTTTTAGTGCTTTTAACTTTTACAATTCCAGTGGATAAATCAATCCTAGTGTTAAATCAATTTGTACGTTGTAAGCTTAAGTGTCTAACTTTTATAACTCTTATTTCAGAAGCTCCGATATTTATGATTTATTATATACCGATTGTAAAGGAGAAATCCCCGAAAGTAATAAATTATCAAAATTATCAAAACGTTACTAAGCCGGTATACAAATAAACCATAGTTTATACGTCCGAGCAAATAATTTCTTTGGGTGCAAACCGTACGGCCCTTCCTCTCGGTCTATTAATTACGCGGTTGGATGCAACGAGGGGGCTTCGCGGAAGCGTCAAGACGAGATTATTGTACGCTATTTACCATCTGCTCCGTGTGTAGTAGAGTGTCGTGACTATGCATCTGTGTCATGAATAGCAGACGCTACTTGTTGTATACCGGAGCATGTATACATGTAGGTATATCAACCACCCTCGGTGGGTCCCGGTGAGACCATCATCTTTCGCACGATACGCCCCAATAAAGCGGGGTCGTAGTACGAAGACGTGCGAGCAGCGCGAGGGTGGTCATCGGCTAGCGCTAGACGCAGCCCGGCTGGCGTCTATTACCTGTTGACACGCGGCCCCTTATTACAACGTCCCATGTTGGCGACCTCCAGCAGGGCGCCACGGTTACGCCCTGCCCGTTCCTCCCTCGGCGTCTCATCTCTATATACTAGGGGTACATACACCGTAATGGCTGGAGTTCGCGACACGCGCGGCTTTGCACTCACGCGTTGACGGACGAGCGGGTGAGCATCGGGTCTCGCGAGAATGTCACATATAACGTCAGTGTACGTATACATTGCACAGACGATGAGACATTGATGTACTGGATTAGTCTTTCGTTTGTATGGCGTTATTTGAACGTTATGTAAGCGGGTGTTATAATCGCCTTTACGTATGTGAATCGGGTGTATGTGCGTTAAGGGTTTAAGTAACGAGAGCAATGGGAAACAAAAGTGAACACGCGAACCGCATCGTGTCAAATAGCGGCAGGGCCAAGGTCGTCAAGAATTGTTGGTGTCGCGACTGTTTGCACATTGTGATGTCGAGGAGCACCGTCGTCATTGGACCACTTAAGAAGAATGCCCTACACATTAGGAGTGAGCTCGGTTTGTGGCACCGATTATTGTCTTTAATGGACCACTTTAACGGATGAACCATCGCAGTTTCATCGATGGAGTTTGGGATGCCTTTGCCTTTTGAGTACACCGATTTGGTTCATGATTATTTTCCGGCGTCTCAAATAGAATCCAACCTACCGAACCGCGATCAATCATCGTATCGCTAAACAAATATTTTGTTTCGGAACATGGTCCATTCACGAAAAACTAAAAGATCTCGGGAAGCAGAAGGCTTACCATGATTCGCGTCTCAATTTTAAGAGCCCATTGACGTGGGTTTTAATCTCGCCGAGAAAGTTGAATTTAAACGAGTTCACTGACGACGATTTTCCTTAGCTAAAACGTCCGATGTAAGAATATCGATGCCCTCGCCTTTTCCGTCTATGAATTCCATAAAATTTTATGTAAGTCTCTATTCTGATATCTGGAATGAAACTTGACCCACATCGCTGCGATTCCGCGTGACATTGCTGAGAAATGAAAGTGGTCCATTAATTTAACTCCAACCACGTAGGAGCTCACCTAAGTGCTATATACGCTATGGTGCTCAATACGGATAAGTGACATTAATCGACTTTTTCTTACCTGTAAATTGGCGTGATGTCATTCTTGTACCAGACGACGAGAATGGCCGAGTCGTTGTTACGATGAGGCGGATGTATGTCGCACGGTAGCTCAGCCATACCACCGAGAACCGCCCTGGCCTGAGCCGGAGGTCCTGAAACACGAAACACTGATCGGATAGTCGCCACCTGCACCCCTCCTCATACCCAGCTAGTGGGATTCGCGCTACCATACTACTAACCATCCGTGCACGCATTACCATCGGTTCGATACAATAACAAGCACAGCCTAAAATTCGAGACGATAATTGATAAACCACATAGACGAGAGAACACGATCACCAGCGGTACAAATTTTATGGATAGACTGTGGTATCGTTTAGGTTGGTTTGTTATCGATTATATAGAACGAAATTAATTCCAGTCTATAGAACATCATGTGTTCATGCTGCGGTACGAGCACATTATATACGCCCTCCATAGTACAACGAGCTGCATTACTCGATATGCTGTTATTCCATTTCTATATACGTAGCTTAGACATAATACCAGAATCAATAAAGATTAAAATGCTTCTAGATATATCGGGTAATCCATGAATGCAGGAATTTAAGCGTTATGCACTATTATCGCGGTGGGATTGGTACACAAAAATCATGAACCAGCGCGATGTGTGACGATGGTCCATCAAACAAGATATGTTAAAAATCCAATTTGTTCGGCAGAATTGGGGCGTAACGAAACCGAGCAAAGTGGCCCGATCTCGATGAGGCTCAAAGAGCCTGCACTGAGAAAAATATATAGTTATTTCGACTATGCTCAGTAACTCCCTAAGGGATCGTCTGTACATATAGATTCTGTTGAAAGATATTTTATTAGTCAAAGTATAATCATATTTGTTATTATTGCTTTAACGATAAAATATAGGCGTTCCTTGAAGGGATTATATAGTATAGTATTATATTGTACAGTAGAAAGTGACAACTCTAACTATTAGGGGTGTGCGAATCGCGTTTGAATTCAATTGAATTGAATATTCAAAAATTTGAATGATTTTAAAAATTCGAATAATTCGAATATTCATGAATGATACAAATAAACTCGAATGTTTAGAATAATTTTTATGAATAGGAATATTCGAATGAACAAATTCCGATTACAATGAAACTGAGCACATAAGTTGTATTCATTGAATGAAGAATTTTTATTATTGCAAAGCTGAAAAACCTTTCCTTTTTCAAAGCTTAAACGTGTACAACAAATTCTGTTATGAGTCAATTCGCATTGATCGAATTGAATTCCATCCATCCGGCCTAAGCCCTAATGTGGGGAATACGGAGAAGTATTTTGCAGTTTGTACCTAAAAGCCCCGAAAAGTACTTGAGCACTTATAATACGTATTTAGCATACCCGAAATACATTAAGTATTTAAAATACTGCTCAGCTCTGCCCTCAAATAAATATTTCTAATTATCGGAATAATTCGTTTACCTAATTGGAATATTTAGTTTAACGTGCCTTAAAAAATTTAAAAAGTAAGTAATGCCGCGGGAAAAATGATGTCCCTATAATTTCCCATTCCAGCAGTAAACCAATAAATTTAATTGTAATCGTGAAACGGACGAATTGGATTCTGATAACGAACGACAGATGTTACACGATAGTAACTGTATCTCGTAGCCCCACGTGGAAAGATTCGAGATAACGCCGATGGTCGACACGACATTCACTGCAAGTAATACAGAAGTAGTAGTGGGATCAGGGCTATCAGATTTCACGATGAAATTGTTTCGCGCGATATCAGGAAACCCCATGGGGGGGGATGAGAGTGAGAGAAACGTGGTAAAGGGTGGACGGGGATCCGGAAGAGCTCTTTACTCCCCGCTAAGTTTGTTGAAAGTGTGAGCGAGAGATCGTGAGAAACACCCGACGAGAAACCCCTTGTCGAAAACTAACATAAGACGTAACCGGGTTCGTGCTCGAGAGAACCATAGATTCGCGGCTAAAACCGCGAAGCCCGTGTACGTGACTATCGACACACGCTAAAATAACCTTATGCTATCTCTCCTTTTCATCCTCCACTTTCCTCCCGCTCGAAAATACGACCGGTGAGAGAACCTACAGGAGACAAGAGAAATTCTCTTTGGTTTTCTGCCACGTTTCCAGCGCATCTTCCACATCCCTCGTGCTCTTTTCTCCAATCGCTTACTCTTCTCGTCTCACTCTGGCTCAGTCACGTTGTCTCGGGCGGTAGGTCGTTATATCGACGACGCGTGCTCGGGTCGAGGTCGGCGAGCGGGCTACATGCGATTGTACGTAGCCCCGACGCAACCGCAATCTCGCTGCATGTTTCCGCTGCACTAGCGTCACCAAGAGCAAGGAGCTCTCGCTCCTTGTACGCTCTCGCTCGTCGTTCTTTGTTCTTTTTCCTGGTATTTTCTAACGGCGCGGTCCTCATGCAAGGCTGCTTACGGGTGACATTTTTAAGTCGACAACGAGCGTCCTCGCGGGCTTGCGTATGCAGTGTATGCGCGCGGCTAACACACAGTGCCGAGGTACTGCACTATATGCTTTACTGATTTATACTATAGCGGACCCAGCCGACTTAACGTTGATAGCGTTACGCCTTGGTACACGAATGCTTACCTTACCTTATATATTCTAACGTTATAACGCCGTTTTTTTTCCTTCTTCATCTCTCGACCCACGCGAGCTCACCGAGCATGGAACAAAACGAAGGCGTACTCGGCAGCTTGAAAAGAACCTCCCGGTAGCTTTCCTCACCCTCAAACCTCTGTGTGATCCTTGCCCAGGTCTCGCGTGTATGCCGGCCTCGGGCGTATATGAAACAACGGTTTTACTGAGCTACGCTAAATTTCCCTTGGGTTACCTTTCTGGCGGATTATGAGAACCGAACGATAGCGCAGCCTCCGCCCACCTAGCGGTAGCAGCTGAAGATCACCCGACTCAGATGCTGAGCGTCTTTCCATATTCAACATTTTTCCTGGTTATTTGTACGTCTGTCTGTTTGTTCGTCCGTTTGGTCATCTGTGTTCGCATCTGCATATTTCGTCACTTCCAGTCAATAGATTTCAGGAGTTACCGTGCAAGATCGCTTGCTCGATTGGCATTGCCAGACTGCGAATCCAAGTTCTTTGTGCAAGTATGTCACAGCTACACCCAGAAAAAAATTATTTGACGGCCACCGTTTATTTGGTTTAAGTAAAATATTTAGGGTAAAAGTGGGAAATATGGCTCGGTTCATATATCATTGATTTATGTGTTTATCGAGGTGGGCCATATTCACCACTTTTACCCTATTTGATTGAAATGCATATTTATTTGAATTAAGTAAATATTTACTTAAATCAAGTAAATATTTATTTTTGTCAAATAAATTATTTTTCTGGGAGTACGTAATATGTTATACTATGTCTGCTGGATTTGCGAAAAGTGGGGCCCAAGTAAACTTACGACAGGTTCTGCTGCAGAGATCCTGGCCAACACCCAGAAATAAGTGTATTGACTATCAATAAAATCGGATATTAGGATAGTTTTTATTTGAATTTATTATAATTTTATGGCTGAAGGACTACGACCGATGGCCAATTGGCAATGTGCAATATAGGTGAACAGATAAAAGTTTATGACGTATAAAAAAAAACTTTTATATGTTATGTATTGTTAATAAACTCACTACTACTATAATTTTATTTGGCTCAATGATATTTTTATTTGATTCGAGTAATATGCGCTATTCATCTTAGATAAAAAATATATTTAAAGCATAGCTGTGCTAATTTTGATAGAATAACGAAATAGTTTATTGGACGATTAGGTATCGTTCGACGAAAACAGCCCCGTCGATAAAGATTTATTTCCGTTAATAAACTGGGTATCTACGTACGCGACGTTAAATAGGTATTTATTTCCGTTTACTAAATAATTTATTTGACTCCAAGAAATGTTCGCCACGTTGCGTTGCATTGTCCGGCAGTCGGGCAATCGTCGGAGAACCTTCCGAGCAATGGTTCTCGGGTGTTGTGAGTGCAAAGAAACATGTATTGCACGCGAAATCAACGTATTTTTGCGAAATGTGGTATCAATCGAAAATATAAATGGCGAATAATAAAATCGAACGAATGATAGGTCATAATGTTCAATGAAGAAATAAAATTACTTAACATGAATAATCTATTTATTCAATTTAATGAAATAAAATGTAATAAAACTGAATGTATGATTAATCAATTAATTTATTTGATTAAATAAATCTCCATTAAGCCCATATTTAAATAGGCAATTTTATTTGTTTCAAATAAATTTTATCTGGTTCTAATTTAAAAAATGTCTGGGTGCAGTAAGATAGTCAATCTCATAATTGGAAACAGCACACCAGTCGCATCTTCGCCAAATTTACAAATAATTGACAATTACAGTGATTGTCGCCTTCCATAGAAATGTTTCGTGTTGTAAGTGTCCTTTTTTTAATTCCTTTTCCATTATCTTTTCATTCTCTTCCTGTTCCATTTCCGTACGACCATTCGTCGCTGATGGAAGTGGATTATCGTGGTTGCCTCTACGACGGTTGCAAGCACGTACCCATCCGAGATCGCGCAATTTCTATCGCTTTTTTTAAATCTGTATTTGTCTCGCTCGTACCGGTAGGGAAACACTGCGATTCTCTCCGGGTTTATCCGCTGGTGAGACGAGGGTGGTACGCCTATACTCCGCGTCTCGAGAGTGGAAGTAACCCAACTAACCGCGCTTTGTGGTGTAGGCCGATAATCCGGGGGTCAGACAGTGTCGCGAAGCCGCACGACTGCGTGCCGTAACCCTCTCTCGAACCCGGTAGGCCGATATGCCCACCTGCTCCCTTCTGTTGTCTATAATACACTGCATGTATTCATGCGTAGCTCTGGATATACCATACAGAACTTGGCCATTCATATTACGAACAGTCAATGCTTTTTTTCGAAATTAATTCTGTCAATTTTTTTTTTACTCCTGGCAGTCCAATGGAGAAACGACGAGAGTTATTCGTTTTTCTGCGATCACGCAGGCTTCCGCAGACGCCTGTGTTTGCACTCAGAAAAATAATTTATTTGACGTGCGCCGAGCAAGTAAATATTTATTTGGTTTCAATAAATATGTTTTTAAATCAAATAAATATTTATTTGCGGGGGCCCGACAAATACATTATTTTTCTGGGTGTGTCGGAACGGCCGAATATTAATGTAGCAAATTTATTCTATTGAATCGTTACACAATTATCTAGATTTGTGCAATCATTTTTGTAAGATACGATGTGAACCAATGCACGGAAACCACATTTAAAAAACAGAGTAGCAGTTCGCTGTCATATCGACGAGCCAATGAGAAAACGAACAGTGCCGAGAAATAGGAATTATTTGGGTACAATTTTGTAATTGCATTGAGGCAACAAACTTTTTTTTTACGGCAGAACGAAACGTGTCATCAAGGCGGCGATCAAAGCGCTTAATCAGGTACCGTACACGATCTATCGCGCATTGAATAGCAATTGCTTGACCAATCGGCTTGTGGTATATATTAATCAACCAATCCCTTGGGGTTCGGAGCACGGTGGTTCAATAATACATTTTTTACCCGCGACACGGAATTTACCCGAGACCTTGTATCGTGGTAGAATGGTCATTGTAGAGCTTTCGTTTAATTGACATATTTAATAACAAAATATATATGACATCATGAGGACAGTGACCAATTGCAGGAATTCGCAGGAATTCGCGGGAATTCGCAGGAATTCGCAGGAATTCGCAGGAATTCGCAGGAATTCGCAGGAATTCACAGGAATTCACAGGAATTCACAGGAATTCGCAGGAATTCACAGGAATTCACAGGAATTCACAGGAATTTACAGGAATTCACAGGAATTCCCAGTTATGGGGAAATCTCGACTTCGTTGCCGCCACAGCCGACTTTTTTTTGATTGTACGCATTTGCACAATTTAAATTAGACAAATCCAACGCGAGCGAGCGAAACACGTGAGCCACCACAACGCGCCAGTATAATTAATAAATTACATACGATTAATAAACATTTGTAATTACAATTAACCCCGATCGTTATTGTGGGATTAAGGAATATTCTTTTAGTCTTTCTTTTTTAAATATAGGGTAAAAATGGTGAATATGGCCCACCTCGATTAACACGTAAATCAATGATATATGGACCGGGCCATATTCCCCACTTTTACCCTATCTTTCATTCTTCCAATCAATGACCGATTACCGTGTTTGCTGACTTTCTTTTAATCTCCTTTTTATTTTGGTATACTTATACTTGAACTACAAACTCGAGTTTTCGGTTAATGGAGCCGCTCGACTTCAGTTACTCGGTCTGCTCAAGCGTATCGGTTGGCACGAGTTCGCCAGTTTTGAAGCGTTATTTGTTTGGTTAATAGTCCCAATTTTCAAGAACTCAGGCCCAGGCCTGATAACTATTTCCTTACTATTCTATTCCAGTTCTATTATGTGCGTCTCGGTGAGTTATACGCAATAATGCCGTTCTCAACGGTGCAATATCGTCGCAAGCAAAAAATTATAATTTTTCGACCCGAAGTAACGTCATAACGGAAATAATTCACTTCCGATTTAAAAAATCTCATCATCCGACCGGAAGTGACGTCACAGCGAAAATACGTCATTTCAGTAGATCGTCAAAGTGGTTGGCTTGTTTGAGCGGCTCGGGTGCGTCCACACCTTGACGCGGCTCCGCAGCAACTCGACGAGGGCTGCTAGACACTTAGGTCGAAGTCTCGAGGGAAAACAAGTTTCGCGCCGAATCAAACACGTTCGTGCACATTTGTACAACTACGCCCGAGCAGAGTATGCGCTCACAGTAAGAACGGTAATGTTGCTCATACATACAAGTCCAACGCCACACCTGCGCCGCAAGTACTCCATGCGTACTATCTGCGCCAATATCGGACGAATACACAGTTTTACGATCGGCATTATAAATGCAAACGGTCCTGCGAATCGTGGTATCTGGCTCTCTTTCATCCGCAATAGCTGCATGCATGCATGCCGTTCTTCGGGGCTTCCTTGGAACGGTGCGCCACGTTATTCTATTTCTACGAAGAGTATGCGTGGCTTTACATACTATGAACGTTTTCAACACACCAAGTCATAGTGCATGTATACTTCGTTATGTATGTACATCGCCCTCTATGATATAGCTATATAATAACGCGGTCACGGGATGAGTTGCTACTCGTTCTTACCGCTACCGCGTGGCCACACCAACATTCGTGCACGTCAAAGCGAGGCACTAAACGCATTTCACTCAAACTTCCGAAACGTCGGACATGCCAGCGTGCAAAAGCTTGGTGCCTAGATTCGTGAACGGATGCGAAAGGAGTATTGTACTTTGTGCTCTGCCGCATTCCGGCTTTATCGCTGAACGTGGCTCATGTTCAGCTTTAGCTACGGTCTTTAATTTCTTCTCTCTGGCTTGCAGTCTTTGGAACTCGTATATATGTATGATATTTTCAACTTCTTATACGTCTTCTTCACAAATGTAAATATCTTCCATTTCTCGGGCTGCCAAAGGCCTCCCGAGCCACTTAACCACCCGTCAGTAACGCGAATACATGTACGGAGAAACCTTTCAATACTACATTTCTCAATAGTTTTTTTATTTATTTGTTATTATTTAACGTCGCATCAACTACTATGGTTATTAGCGATGGGACCCACTATTTTTCCTTTAGTGGGAACCGTCCCACTTTCGGGGTTTCTCAATATGAGTGAACGTTAACTGTACTTTTGGATGTCAGTAACTGGTCGGTCTTGTAGGTTTGCTTCACGGCGCCGGAGCTACGTCACGTCGATTACTGGCTGTAAACATTGGACGTCTACTGACATATATATCGGCTATCGCA
>JAPYZC010001583.1:0-25287 GCA_030522665.1 Ichneumoninae sp. A BG-2022a | reverse complement strand
TTTTTGAGTCATTAAAATATTTTGTTCGACCAACTAAATATTTATTTGAACGTCCCTGCCCGAATCTTGGTTGATTCAACTGTACTTTTTTATCAGTGTGCGTTCGCGAAGTTTTGTCCATAAATTGCCAGCGCAAGATTCGCTATCTTTGGCGGATTCCTTATCTCTCGCCACGCCGTCTCGCATGTCAACTTTGCAATTTTATCCCCGCTCGGATCTGGGGCTGAGTGCGAGCGCGCAGATACGCACTTCAATGTCAATCGTCGCATAATTTGCGCACCATGATGATACTGTGGCTGGCAGTGCTGTCGGCTGAACCGAGATCGAAAGGCACGGAGAGAAGCGGGACGGACGGTCCACCCGCGATTACCGAGGGTCGTATCAATCTGTCAATCTCGTGTAGCGCTAAGGTCACGCACTGGAGATCGGGGCTATCGCAAAGCAGGATCGGACAGAAGCGGTTGTTCGTATGATTTCTTTTTTTTTTATCGCAAAGTATGTCCGGCCGACCTTTTCGGGCCTCGATGCGATCAGTCGGTCGTTTCGTCGTGATGTTATGGGCAAAAGTCGGAAAAGAAATTTCTTATCAAAACAACTTAGCGACGTGTTGCCTGTTATCTTTTTATTCCCGTGTGTATTTCATGTTTATTCTAAAAAAACTAGAGATTGGATCTATCATGAAGCGGGATCGGACGTTGTTTTTTTTGCCGTAAAGTAGTCCGGCCAACCCTCTGGGGCTTCAATACATTCACTCGGTCGGTAAAACGGGCGTTTCGAACTGTCGACATCCCTAGACGAGCGATTTGCTCTTCTCATTATCAGGAGTTAGGCACGGAAACAAGAAATGTATGATTATTCACTGCTTTACCGAATCGAATCCGCATACATATATGCTGAAACGTTGTGTCGTAATATAATGTCAAAAGCCATAAAAAAATTATTTTCAAAATGACTTAGCGAGATGTTTCTTGTTATCTTTTCATTTCCGCCCACTTCCATGTTCATAAAAAAAATACTGGGGGTCGGGACTATCGTAAAGCAGGATCGAACAGACGCGATTGTTGGTATGATTTTTTTTACCGTGCATTAAGCCGGCCAATCCTTTGGGGTCGGCAATGCATTCACTCAGTCGGTAAAACAGATGCTGCAAACTGTCGGCATTCCCGGACGAGCAATTTGCTCATTTCGATGTCAGGAATACATGGCTCGGCTATTCAAATTAATGGCTATTCAAAGCATTGCTAACACGAGTCTGCATATGCATATAAAGCTAAAACTTTTTGGGCTGATGCAACGTCAAAAACCGCAAAAATAAAAAAATCTTCTGAAAACGACTACCTGACGTATTGCTTGTTATCTTTTCATTTCCGCGTATCTTCAAAGTCCCATCTGAAAAAAATGCATTAAAAATTGTGGACGATAACGAGATAAAAATAAATGATCTGCGCGACAAAGAAACGGCCGGCGAACGGTACGGAAGGGAGGAGCAAGTGGAGAAGAGCAAAGCCGAGGCTGATAATTGCCCTCAAAACTTTTTGCCGGTGCGGCTAATAAGAATTTCCGGGTAATATCGAGGCTCAACATCAGAGAGCATCCTCTCATTCCGGCGGCGCCCGCACCGCTATCACCGGCAGGTTCGCTTCGCGTCTCCGCCATCGTCGCGGAAAGTGGATAAGGCAAATAATCGTAACGGCAGCGGGCGCACCGCGTGGCCCCGATTACACGAACAGTATGTGTGCGTGTGCGCGTACTTTATGCCTCTACGTACGTACGCCGTCGAGAGGCCGCTGAAAATTCTAGACCGGAAATCCGAGAGAATCCAACACGAATGGAGCAATATAATCCCGAGGGCGCATGGTGTACAGTTTCACGGAAAGTGTACATCAAGTACATTTTCGCTCGCGTAATTTACAAAAGTTTATGCTACGGACGCGCCCTGTTCGACCGAATGCATGTAATGTTGTAAATCCGAAACTGCTCTTTCGCGCCGGCTTATCACACTGCCTGACATTATAATAATTGCACTCTGGAACAGAAATATATATATGTTTTTTATTTGAACAAATTTACGTAATTAATTTTAAGGAATTTCGTTGAAATCAAATAATTGCTTTTTTGCAAATGCAATTTTTTTGATGGACCAAAGAGCTAATTAAATCAGCGATATGATTCCCGTGTTACTACGAGTTTGCCTTGATTTATATTACCGATGACTCAATATTATATTGTCGATTTATATAATTAAATGGACTTAAGTGCCGTGATCGGGAGTAGAGTATAGGGTTCGTGTGGAGAGCGTCGTTTTAAAGTGTACATCAGTACGCTCGCATAATTTACAAAAGTTTATGCTAGGGACGAGCCCTGTTCGACCGAATCCATGTAATGTTGTAAATCCGAAACTGCAGATTCGCGCCGGCTTATCAAACTGCCCGACATTATGATAATTGCATCCTGCAAATATATATACAGAAATATATATATTTTTTATTTTAACAAATTCGCTTTATTAATTTTAAGGAATTTCGTTGAGATCACATAATTTTTTTTTGCAAATGGAATTTTTGGACGAACCAAATAGCTAATAAAATCAGCGACGCAGTTTCCGTGCGACTGCGAGTTTCCCTCGATTAATTTCACCGATGACTACTCGAATGGACTTAATTGCCGTGGTCGAGAGTAAATTGGCTGGTTGCGTGGAGAACGTCGTTTTAATTTGACGGTCTCACGTGTATTTTCCACGCAACGATGGGGGAGAGAAAATGGACAATGCTGCAGGCCGTGGATATTCGGCGAGTCTCTTCGTGCCAGGTCTGCACTGCACTTATCATTCACTCTCCGCGACATTTTCACTGTGCCGCGCTCCTCTCTCTCGCTCCTGCTAAGCCGGATGTAATTTTTGATTAAACAGTTTCCGTCACTTTAATAAAGCTTAATACACGGGCACTGCAGTCTGCGTATCGCGTCGAGGCCCGGGAACGGGAGACAACGGCAACAAGTGCAAATTGTAGTTAGCCGCACATTGTCTACCTCGTCCTTCGCCGGGCTAGGCGACGATGTACGGCATTATATTATTATTAATATATACACGTTACCCGGCATGACGTTGAGCACTAAAATAAATTTCTCATACCCGCCCCCACCCCTCCCCAGGCAATGGAATACGAAATACGTAGACATGTGAAATATTTCATTAAATAACATTTAATTAATTAACGCTTCGGGAGAAAAACTTTTGAAACGGAAGGAACAGAATACAGGGAATGCTGGGAAATTATAATTTTTATACGAAACTCACAATAATTAACGTGATTGGCCATCCACTTATCTAGGTGGGATTTCGCCGTAATTGGAAAAACGGCTCATCGGTTGTACGCCAGCAAAACACTGTCTGGCGTATGACAAAACGTCATAGTCACTACTTGTCACAGAAAAAAAGATCTCTGCGTCGTCACTTCTGGTTTGAACGATTCACTTTGAAATGAAATGAATTTAAAAAATTTGGTTGTAACGTCACGTCTTGTTTGACAATGTCGATTTCTGACCATCAATTGTTCTGACATTATAGTGGAAATGCGTCACTTCCGGTTTGAAAACCTCATCTAGAAACCCAAAGTGACGTCACGCAGAACAATTTGAAAAACATCGTTGTGACGTCGCTTCTTGTTTGAAAATATCGATTTTTGACCGGAAGCGACGTCATGTCGGAAATACGTCACTTCTGGTTTGAAAATCTCATTTTTATACCGGAAGTGACGTCACACCGCGAGTACGTCACTTCCCATTTGAAAATCTTATTTTTCGACCGGAAGCGACGTCATACCGAAAATACGTCACTTCTGATTTGAAAATCTTATTTTTCAAGCGGAAGTGACGCCATACCGAAAATGCGTCACTTCCGGGTTGAAAATCTTATTTTTCGAACAGAAGCGAAAAAATTCTCTCTTCGAGATAAACGAAAAGCCGAAATTGTGTCAGTGACGAGCGGTTGAACATAAATTGCCATCACCAAGGGGTAAAATGCCGCGAGTAGCGAAATTCCGGAGATATAAGTGAGTAAAGAGCCAACTTGTTCGCGCACGATACGGAGGGTGCTGGAGGGTCGGGGCACAACAGGCTGAAGCGTTTCCCAACATTATATCGCAGTGTGGCCCTGCACATGTTTCGTTCCGAGTTCTTGGCCCTCCTATGTTCCACCTCGTTCCCGGGAATTTCGCTTCGAGTGTTAGCTAGCACAAGCGGCGCGGCCGACGCGCCCCGCTGGTCCTTTTAATTAGGTCGCTTAGGTCATTAATGGAGTCTCTGGCTCCGTCGGCTGTTCTCACTCGGGCTCGGGCTTCAACAGCATTGTAGCATATTAGACCGAGTACGACGAATGAAAAACAACGACAGCGCCTGTTTTCGGCCCCACCCTCGCTCTCCAGATCGGCTTCCAAAGCATCCAAAGCCCCGGAGACCGCGCATTATAGAGCGCAGGTGTTCCCGGACGAAGGAAAATTTTCCTCGGACAAGTGGATTCGCTCACACCAAGAAACCTCCTCGGTACGCGCCGGAACCGCGAGAGTCTGCCAATTCTCGAGCTAAGGTAAACGAGCGGATCGCTCACGCCCCGTTGATTTATCGAACGAAATGCGTTGCTCGTCATCCAACCCGCTCCGCCGGGCATTGCCGTGGAATTTTCTTATTTTTAAAGATACGATGGATAATGTTCTTGAAGCTCGTAATTTCCTCGGGGAATTCCGCTCGTTTGCACGCGACACCTCCGCGACATCCCGAGTCCTAAGTATTGTACGGTCATTTTTAACATTGCAAAAAATTATAATTAATTTTTGACATTACATACTCTTACCATAAGATTGTAAAAAAAAATTATAATTAATGAAGATCTGAGAGATATGGCCTGTGGTATGATTGCGAGCGTGAATCCTTCCTTGTTGGCGTTCCCGATCACAGGGTTCATTATTAGCTCTTTTAAAGCCTCGGACGGTCATTTATAGGCTAAATGTCGTACGGTCATTTTTGTCATTACATACTCTTACCATAAGATTGTTTAATAAAAAAAAAAAAAATTAATGAAGATTTGAGAGATATGGCCTGAGGTGTGGTTGCGAGCGTGAATCCGTCCTTATTGGCGTTCCCGATCTCAGGGTTCATTATTAGCTCTATTAAAGCCTCGTACGGTCATTTTTTGGCAAAATATCGTGTGGTCATTTTTGACATTGCATCCTCTTCCCGTAAGATTATTTTAAAAAAATTATAATCAATGAACATTTGAGAGATATGGCCTGTGGTGTGGTTGCGAGCGTGAATCCGTCGTTCTTGGCGTTCCTGATCTCAGGGTTGATTGTTAGCTCTATTAAAGCCTCGCACGGTCATTTTTTGGCAAAATATCGCGCAGTCATTTATGAAATTACATCCTCTTGCCGTAAGATTATTTAAAAAAAATTATAATTAATAAACATCTGAGAGATATGGTCTCTGCGGTACGGTTGCGAACTCGACTGCGCCGCCCTTCGTTGTCGGCGTTCCCGATCTCAGGATCCACTGTTAGCTTTTTTAAAGCCTCGTACGGTCATTTTTGACATTGCATCCTCTAACCGCAAGATTATTTAAGCAAATGCATAGTCAACGACCATCTGAGACACATGGCCTGTGGTGCGTTCGCGAGCGCGAGTCCGTCGCCCCGCCGTCGTCGGCGTTCCCGATCTCAGGGTCCATTATTAGCTCTATTAAAGCCTCGTTAATAACCGCGGGAGCCTGAGACCGAGAGCGTTGTGTCCGAGAGCATACGCGTACGAGCGGAGTTCATTGAGAGAACGCCCCGTACAGCATACGAGCGGAGATGATCAGAATATCACGTGCCGCTTCTGCCGCAACGGTCGCGTCTCATTCCCGTGACGTGTACAGGGCCGCGCAGTTGTAGCGCGGCGGTCGGCGTTTGGTCACGTTCCCGAAACGACGTCGTTGCGGAACGGCCAGTGGGGTTCTCTCTGTACGGCCGGACGAACCGAACCCGAGCCGAACGAGACGAAAGTGTTTCGTGGATCGGCAACGGCTACAGAGGGAACGCGGAGGCTGAGCGGGAGGGAACGGAGTCGACTCAATTGGTACGCGGTTCAACCGCGATTCCGCAATTCCGCCACTCCATATATCCGGGCCGGCACACTCCGTTTGCCGGTGATCATATAGCTGGGTACGTCGTTCACTGCTCGTCCGTTCTCCATTATCGGCAGCGCGAATTATTTGCGATCCCTCGGCTGTTACTGATTCGAGCGCGGCTTCCCTCTCAGCTCCGGATTGGAGTATTGGATACCACTTCGTGTATACGTACGGCACAATACTAACCGCTATAAATCAGAGTACCGCGTTTATGGCACTCGGCTCGGCTATTTACTATTCCCCATTGCATTGAATTTAAGCTCCGCATGGATCTCTCCCGGTATTCGTGTTATTACTGCGAGTGTCGACCGCTCCAAGCCAAGAACCGGGGGGCTTTGATTCAAAACACCGGGCGTTGCCTCCGTGATTACGCTCGTTCGTCGGAACTCGCCGAACGACCGAGTTGCCGATGGGGGTTTCGTGACTCGGGACCGTGGCACCGGCTCATCTCATCACTCGGCAATCGGGACGGGTCGAAGCTTCGGCTAACCTCGATGCCGATAGCGACATTGGCATCCGAGCTCGGTCCAGTCAGCGAGGGTATCTTCGATGATGACCACATGCCAATGTTGGCAGTCGACGTTGGGCACGAGGTATCAAACGGGGATAGGCCGATCATAGGCACTCAATGTGGGGCCTCTGTAGGTTGCTTATAGGGGAGAGCGGGGCAAAATGGGCCAATCATTTTTGGATCGGACAAGGTGGCAAAACTGGGCAGAAAAGCCTGATGTATCCGATAGGGCGAATTCGGACATCCAAAAATTATTGGAAAATGATGTTTTGCCCAAATCCCCGTTGCCCCATTTTGCCCCGCACTACTCTATACAGGGCGAGAATGGTTGTAACGTGTAGTTTTTTCATATTGTAAAAAATTGAAATCGTGTAAAAGTGGTGAATATGGCCCACTTTGATTAATACGTAAATCAATGATATATGGACCGGGCCATATTCCTCACCTTTACCCTATCCTTTTTCAATTTTTTAAATATATTTTCTCTTGCGTGAACTCTCACACCGATCGTAGTCAGTCAATCGCCAAGCGTTTATCGACTGCGTTGTACGCAATCCAAAAATAATACGCATCTTCTGCGAGAGTTAAAGAACGTGCCGTTTCGCATGCCAGACATTCGCCAGAAATCGGTAATCCGACGATTGGAGACCCAATGTTCGGCCGAACATTGCACTGTGAAAAAGAAATGGTTCGATAAAGCAAATGCGCGGTGACACACGTTGAAAGGTGTGTTTGGTTGGTACGACAAGAATATTTGATTCAAACCAAAATTTTTGACTAAATTGAAGCAAATAATCGCTTGACAAAACAATGCTTCATTTGTACCAACCCAATAACAGCTTTGAGCGTAGGGGAGAGTGGGGCAAAATGGGACAGTGGGGTAAAACGGGACGGTGAGGGTAAAACTTAATTTTCCAATGATTCCTGGATGCCCAATTTTGTGCCGCTGTGCCATTTTGCCCCGCGCTCCCCTATGTCACCGCGGCTTTTGGTTAATCTAACAAATTTTTTGTCTCAGTGTGGCCGAACATTGGGCGACAATCGCCACGCAAATGCTGGTCCGCGGCCCTTCCATCGGTAAAACCTGCCCTGTTAGTCCAGAATCGCCATGACGACTTCTCCGTTGACCGGAAGGGAGCGAAGTACCGTGGACCGCCTCCCATTGCTCCCGTTAATAGAAATGTAAGCGGGACATTACCAGTGTCGCGAAAGCCGTACCTTACTCGCGACATTCGCAATTCTCGCGCCATCCGTGTAATAATTCCCGCGGGAGGTTCTTTCTCACTCGGTTTCCTTGCCCCTCGTCGCTCGTCGTAGCGGCGACCTGCCCGCCACCGGAGAGACGCCTGAATTTCTCAAGAACTCGGCTCGTCGCAGTTCCCGTGACCGTTGCGCGAGTTAAAAAGCGCGAAAGCTCTCGTGACGAGAGACTCCTGCGTTCCCAGATCTCGTTAAAAGTACGACCTCTCCAGCACATGCGCCCGTAGATGTCGGCTGGATATCCGTCGGCTCGCTCACCTCTTGGCTCTCGTTCGCCCTGCCTATAGTTCCGTCCACGACGAAAGTCATCCGACCTCCCATGATACCGTCTCGTCGGAGAGCGGAACCTCCTGGCCGAGAGGCTATGGACGTAAGGATGTTACGCAAACTCATTAACGGCGCTTCTGCCTTCCTTGTGTTTCACCGAACCCACGGACCCCTCGATCATATCCGAACTTTGCCTCACCCCGATCGATACCGTAGACACACTGCGCCCCAACTTCTCAGCGCTCCTGCACCGCCACTGTTACGTCTCTACTTCGTCAGCCAAATGATGCGATTAAACGGTATGCTTAAAGGTAGTTTGGCAGTTTTCCCCGGCCAGCGTATGTTCCCAACTACTTGAGTCGTTATTCCAACTATGGCACGAATCTTGAAGTGTTTCCCCTCTATTATGCGCGCATAAGGGCCGAAGCTTATAATTCCGAACCTGCGCCGATACTTCCGGCATACTCGAAGTCCCAAAATTGCGCGTAACTGGATTAAGCACTGCCCTCTTATACCCGAGTTTCAGGATCACGATTCGCGTTCTGAATCCTTGGCTGGCATTTTCACGCGGAGCTTAAATCTCGAGCTATGAGAGGCTCGGGCGATAGGGGAGACCGGGGCAAAATGGCACAGCGGAGCAAAACGGGACTGTGAGAGCAAAACTCAATTTTCCAATAATTTTTTGATGCCCAATTTTGTCCTACCACTACATCCAGATTTTTAAACCCGTTTGGCCCCACCTTCCACCATCGCCACCATTTCAAAGTTATTGGAGAATCGCGTTTTATCTCATTATCCCGTTTTGCCCCGGTGTGCCATTTTGCCCCGCTCTCCCCTAAGACCGTAGAACGTCGTATCGCCACTTGGACTCTTCGAATCCGGAAGAACCGTGCCAGGTCGCACGTTGCAGCTGCTCCGCGTGGACCGCAAATCTCAATCGCTCCAGGGTCATTCCACTTCGAGGTGTCGCGAGGCGACGATGTCCCAACAGCTCGGTCTCTGTTCCACCTGTTGTACCCGACGTAGCCGCGTGCCATCTTGTGTACCGGCAAGATAACTTGCTCAGCGTGCGTCGTTGTTGGGGCGCGTTGAATTCCATTGACCCAACCGGGAATAGCTGGCGATCGGGACCGAGGGCGGAGCAGCGGTGAGGGTGCAGGATACGACCGACCCGACACATATCTTTGGTCCCACGGATCCAGGTTCGGATACCATCGTTGCACATTCCCGCGAACATTTTCCCAAGCCCGATACCAGCGAACGTGGATGCGGATCGCGTCTTCCCATCTTCCCCGGCGCGACCGCGCCACGGACGATGAGGTCGGAAGCACCGGGGATGTTAGGATGTAAAAAATAAAGAGGAACAAGGACGGGGATCAACGTCGGGTGAGGGTCGGCTGAGGGAAAGACCGCACTCGCTCGACTGCGTATACACGGCATCCCGCTCGTAGCGACGGTAAACATCCAGACAACGACGTACCTACGGAACACGAGAACGACGAGTGGATAGAGTAGTTCAGCCTTATTGCATGCCCCGCAGTGAGAACACACACGGGCTTGTCGGGGGACACGACCAACATCATCCGCGTCAGGGATCATGCAGTGGAGGAAGTTCATACAGCGCTGGTAATATCCATATACAAGCAGTGGTGGAGCTCTCCGCGTAGTCAGACAACGGTTGGCGGTGAACCTTCCCCCGGTTTTCTCAACTCCTCGTCGCGCTATCGCGCTATCCGCTTGAACTTCCTTGGGCGCTGCGAGGCTCGCGATCCACCCTCGGAACTTCCGGCACGCTGAGCCGCTGGAAGTTTCACGATTTTTTTTTTTTTTTTTTTAATAATCGATGAACACGTTCGATGCGGCATTTCCAGTTCGATTACATTGTCCGTCCTCCAGTCAAGTGGGTCAGCGACTCTGGCGCTGCGTCGCTGGGCGCGGAGGGGTTGAAGCATCCTCTTTAAACGTACGCCTCATACGCAAACATTCGGGGCGCGTCGCGGTGCGAAGTCGACGAGCAAAACCGGGCCGACATTGCTTACTGGAAAATTGATTGCTCCGGCGCTTTGTCACGGCGCAGCGACTAGGTATCATAACGCGGGGCTGTATTGGGCGGAAGGATAATTCAACCAAGTTAAACACAAAATAATGCTGCGAGGGGCGCAGGTGGCACGACTGGGGTGTTTCATTCGTATTGCACGGTGACCGCGCGTGTAGGGCGTTACGTGTACCCAGAAAAAAAAATTATTTGACGGCCAACGTTTATTTGGTTTATGTAAATATTTATTTGAATTAAGTAAATAGTTAGTTAAAGCAAATAAATATTTACTTTAATCAAATAAATATTTTACTTAAACCAAATAAACGGTGGCCGGCAAATGAATAATTTTTCTGGATGTGGATGCGCCGGTGGCGCGAGTGCAACTGCAATTGAGGGTTAAAAACGATCTCGCGGTCGGTGCACCGGCTCGCGCGTTGCCGAGGCTGGGGCACTTTACGATAATCGAATGGATGAAAGCCGTCGAACACTGAATGTCAAAAGGGTACAAAAATCCGCGGCATTACGACAGAGTGTATCGCTCGGTTAAAAAAAATCCATTCGGTGCCTCCCAGAAGCCTCGCTCGGTTTGTGCGACGGTTCCGATTCCGTCCATTCACGCTCGTAATGGCTGAACAACGGAACAAACTGACCATCCGGACGGAGCGAGCGGGGTTATCGACGAATACGTAACTGTGGGTACGTGACAGCCCGACTAAAGCCTTGCCGAGGGTTTATTTGACTTCTGGGTACACTGTATTCGCGTCGGGAACGATAGAAAGAGGGACGGTCGGCGAGTGGTCGGGGGAAAACACACACGCAGTAAAATGACTACCGCAATCCCTGTTGCCTTTCTGTCGGCGATATAAACCCCCGCAATGTGAACTGTGTCCGAGTGATTGAGCGCAATATTGAGCGTACAACTGTCGGTCGAAACTCGGCTGTTATTTTGTTACGACCCGGGCGAAATGACGACAGTTATGCTTTCCGTTAGGATGAACATTATTAACCGCGGCATCTCTTTCGCATACGTTGCGGCGATCTTCCACCCGTTCGTTCTCTTTCAGAGTCGGATACATTAAGTCAGGCACATAGGGAGTCGGATGCATTAACGGATGATAGATACGTTGCGGTACTGTGGTGGTCGTTATTAATGTTCACCCTTTCGGTATTGCATGACGTTCCTCTTCACGTGAGCTTCTCCACTTCTCTTCATGTGAGCTTCTCCACTTCTCTTCACGCGAGCTTCTCCACTTCTCTTCGCGTAAGCTTCTATAATGTCAGCGTTTCGGTTCTCTGGACCGGAGCGCAGTCGCGTCATGCTTCGGCATCGAGCATACAGCTATAGTCGCAGTTCGTACAGGAAGTAGGGTAAAAGTGGGGAATATGACCCATATTCACCACTTTTACCCTATCTGAAGCTGCGTCAAAGCTCTTTTGGCTTTCTCCGTCAGTCGTCAGCATCGAACGTATAGTCGTGGTATGTGCGTTCCGTATCTGGAGCTACGTCACTGCACCATTGCGCTAACCGGTGAAGCGACCCGGGAATCGAACAGGAGACACTTCATCGACAGTCTTTGGTCGTCACAAAAAGGCACTGTTTATAGCGGGTTCCGAACCACTGCTTCGCAGAAAAAACAGCCATAGAAAATCCACAGTTGCCGACTGGCAATCGAAACCGAGTCCACTGCGTCTGAATCGCGATCCGATCCACTCGGTCATGACTTTTATTTTAATCGTATTCATTTCTTTGAACTTAAGGTGAAGTGAAACATCGTCTCTGCCGGGCTCTCTCGCTCTCAAAACTCCCGGCTCCGTCACGTGAATTTCACTCCACCTTAAAGATTAGTATGAGTCGCATGGTAGAAAATGAACATACAAAGACGAAACAATTTAACTTCAAATTAAAACAAAAAAATACAATTAATACAGCACAGTTGCTTTAGCATAAGTGCGGTACATACATACATAGAGATAAATGAAAAACAGAGTTTGACACAGAAAAAATATTTGTACATTTAACAAACATTTCTTGCCTCCAAACGTCCACAATTATATTGTTGTTAAATTCACAAAAAATATTTGTAAAATTGACAACATTTTTGTAAAATTGACAAACATTTTTGCAAAGTGGACAACATTTTTGCAAAATGGACAACATTTTTGTAAAATGGACAACATTTTCGTAAAATGTACAACATTTTTGTAAAATGGACAGCATGTTTGTCAAATGGACAACATTTTTGTCAAATTCACAAAATTTTTTTGTAAAATTAACATGAAAAGAATCGTGGACGTTTGTGGACAAGAAACGTTCGTACCTGTTTTACTGTGCATGGGGAAAAAACGTGTTAGCGCTATTCAGATCATTGCGTCCCGTCAGACGGTTCTCTTAATGGAAAACATTGATGTTAACCAACAAAAAAGCCCTACTAACCTAGCTTAGGTCTTGGCCACGACTCGCTCTCGATAGATACGTTGTATCTATCATCTGTTCATAACCGGTTGAAGATGGCAATGAGAGCAGTCCTCCTCTGACATCGTATGCTTCCGACCTAATCAGGTTCACATTATTGCGAAACCCTTATTGAGAGCCCGATAGTGCACAAGGCCCGATAGCGCCCGATAATGGTTAATGTGTTTACGTCACAAGCTGCGTCTCACAGCTGCACTCCATCACTCTTCGGTATCAACGAATGCAGCCAGATTACGCTCGAGCGTGTTAACTCTCGACTTTCACGTTGATACAACCCGCTCTCCCGCGATAATAATACGTGAGACCGGCAGGTGCACCGTCGAACTTTAATCCCACAAGCAACTCTCCGCCCTACGTACAGGGGACGAGGGGATGGATGAACTCGCAAAGTATTATAGTATTATAAACTATAGCGCGGAGGTTAATGGTGCACAACCGCAATTTTCACGATCTACGGAAGGCAAGGCCGATAGCGCTCGGAGTTGCGAACGAGGAGAAACAGCTCAATTCGCGGATGCCACGATTAATGAGCTGCCTTCAGATTCTGGGACGGACGGACGTTGGCGTCGGAGTTGTTTCGCTTCTAAACTCATTCCCCGACGGTACCCAATGCACCATTTCAGCCCCGTTACATTAGCACTGTTTCCCCGTCGACCTGTGTGTAACACACTGGATAGTCAACTGCGAACTCTCATTAATACGAATGACGCTGTAAAATCGTTCGACCCAATAAACCGTAATCTCCATTCCGCGAACGGGAGTTTCAGTGTTCGGGTATTTTTTTTTTTTCGTTTCCCGGCTCCGATCGGTTCCGAATTATGACCGACATGCAAATGACCGATTGATACGCGTACGCGCGTGAAGCTTCAATGTGCCCATGGCATTAAAGTTAGAGTTATGAAAAGCTAGCGGGACAGAGGCGGGTTTGCTGAAAGGGTTGAAAAGTTGAAAGCGATGCGCCGAAAAGTGGAGCAAAAAAATCCATGAAAGTCGTCGTATATACACTTTGTCAATGGCCACTCGCGCATCGGTTTACGGCGAGCACACAACGAAAAAGGGTCAGTGCAGTCCCACCGCGAAAAGCCGCTTCGCAGCCCGCCGCCGAACATCGCCACAGTTTCTGCGTTCATTTTGCTCGCGGATCGTCAAACAACAACCCGCAAAGCTTTCGTCCTCGGTCGAATTGCTATGATACACGGCGAGCATGTCCGACAAGCATTACCGTGTATGGATACGATGTAGATTGCGGTGCCGAGCGTGAATCGCGTCGCCGGCCCAGGGGCATAAATAATAAATGGCTATTTGGCGGGCGTAACAACACCGCGTACAATGTATAAAATATCATTTCGTTCCATTGGCAAGAAGCAAGCGGCGCGGACCACGTGATGTTTGTCGATTCGTCGAGGGACGCCGAGATGAACGATCAGCAAATAGAGGAAATTGAAAGTTGGATTCCCATCTACACGCTCCATTGTACTTTTTCATCGAATAATCCTTGTTATTTTTTTTTACCTTTTTTTCACACTCATTCCTTTCTCATTTCCTGGGCGATGAGCGAGGCTCGCCCCTATAACTGTGTTGTCCGCCTCTTCGGTCTCTTCCACCCCCCTCCGGTTGCTTTGAGTAAATTTAGGTAAAGCGGGGTAAGCCGGGCGAGAAAACAGATCGCGGAGCACCGGTCCCACGTTGCACGTTCACCCCCTTCGCTAACCGTAAATTTACATACATCGACCACAGTGATTTAAAGTGCCATAAATATTCAAAGGAAACTTTTTTTGGTTCTCTTTTTTTTTGTCGTTTCCCGAATCCGTTGTGGATGCTAAAGCCGGCTAACTTACCTACGTATACCTCGCTCGTACGTATTATCTCGAACCGGAAGCAATTGGTCGCGCACGTTCTCTCCCTGTTCTCCTTTCCATTATCGTAACGCGAGCGTGACGGATTTCCTTCTACACCCGCGCGCCACCGACTGCCTCTTTCGAGGGCCTCCATCCATCTCCCTTTTCCCCCTGAGAGAGTGTTCTTGGAGCCGATCGAACCGGTAACTCCACTTCCTTTACCCATATACATAGGCAGTAGATGGGATGGTTTCGGCTGCTAAGGAAATCCTGCAAGTAGATTTAACCCTTCGAGTACCAGAGACTTTTTGCCGATCGCAACGTACCTTTTCCGCCTTATAAAAAAAATAAAATCAGACAAATAAAAAAAACAACACTTCAAGGTAAGTCTGTGAATTTTTACAGATTTCTTTTTAGCACATTACCTTGTTATTCGAATCGTTTGAAGGTTGCGTCTTGGCAAATTTTAAGTCCTCTTTGAACGATTAACGATTTTTTTGTTATTATCTTATATTGTTATTATATATTAGTTTGTCGCGATGTTATATATATTTGTTATAACCTTAATTTTTTATTGTTTTAATATCTTGTCGATAGACAAGATATTATCCTTTTTCCTTGCAAGGTGATACTTGCAAGGAGAGCAGAAATCTTTTAATCTATCCGATTTCTGAGTGTAATTTTGTCCACTTTGTTTCGTAGCGTTATTTGATTTTTTTTTAATCCCCTTGCCTCATTAATTGTCTGACGGAGGTGGAATTCTAATTATCAGGCATCAACATGACACAGCAAGGTGTATATTTTCTAGAGGGGTGGTTGGCCCGGCGACGCGTCCCCGTCTACGCTTCCCTTAGCCTGAAACGCGTCTGGTCTGCTCTGCATCATTATCGCCATGATGTCGGCTCGTTATTGCTGATTAAGGGAGCGCCTGCTCGCGGTAAGCACGAACGAATGCCAAAGCCGCTGGCTGGCAGCTACCCGTTAATCAACCACCCGCGGAGGTAAACGACGAACCCTGTCGGTAATTGCAACTCGGCTTGTGTCAATCAAGTACACAACGGAACTTTCCATAGAGACAGTGTATTTTTTCGTGTCGGAGACAATGTATAGTTTTGGCGTATCGTTCTTCAAAGAACCATGACTCGCTGTGAGACTGAAGCATCGGATCGTTTATCACTGAGAGCAAAAAATGGTCGGATTAACCAAAAGTGGCGATTTATCAAAGCTGTTGTTTGTATTGCACAAATAAAGCATTGTTTTGATAAACGATTATTTTCTTCAATGGATTTAAAATTTGTCGATTCAGACATTTTTTCCTAACGCATACATTTAAAATCCGTCATTCCGTTCCTATCAAGCGCTCCTATGAGAAAAATACAGCGTGCTTTTTTCTCGCACTAGTGTGAAAAAGCGTCTTTCTGCGCACACTTCCCAAAAACGAAAAACGTAATTTTAGTAAATTTGCTAGGAAAAATTACGCGAATGGCACGAGCGTAGAAAGGAGAGTTCCGACTTCCATTCTGAGATCCCGTACGTGAAAAGTTAAAAAAACGACTTCTCAATGCAAGACACAGACGCAGTACATTGGATTTTTTATCACAGAGAAAAAAAAATTGTTGGATTAACCAAAAGTCGCGATTAATCAAAACTGCGGTTTGTTTGGCACAAATAAAGCACTGTTTTGTTAAACGATTATGTGTCGACGCAACCAAACGTTTTTGCAGTACAAACCAACGAAATTGTTATTTGGTTGGTACGACAACACCTTCGAACGTACGTCAGCTCGCCTTGATTAATCCGGCCATTTCTTTCTCTCAGTGTCCCAAAACGTTCGCATGACGGAAGACTTTGACCCGGGGGATGCAAATGCCGGAGACTCAGACAGAGAAATATATAAACGAATTGAAGAGACTCTGTAGGCGACGGAGTTCCGAGTAGGTATTACCCGCACACGTCCATATCCATGCCTGTGCGGTCCCGAGGGATTTCGCCACCGACAGAACTGAACGAGCGCGAACTCGGAGGCGGCCTCGAAACTTTTTTGTAAAATGAATGATAAAACCAGACTCGTCGTACTCCGGCGTACGGGCACACATACTGCAGTGGATTTTACTGTATACGTGTAGGCGAAACCCGGTAGTGTACGCGAGGCGAAGAGCTTGTAAGGTGCAAGGTGCAAGCGCAGGTGGTGCTTAAAAGTTCTCGACCGTACATAACTATGATCGTATATGTTTGTACATAGTCCAGAGGAATGAATATATATATATATATATAGAATACTGTATATATGTGGCAGTGGCGTTTCGCGCCCTAGCTATGGACTACGGAGTTTAAAAAGCGGAAATATAGATTTCCGGAGATTTACCGGTAATACGTCACTTCCGGTCGAAAAATAGGGTCTATGAAGCTGGCAACTTCCCTACGTCCATTCTTTTTTATATGTCTCGAAATATAATAGCCTTTTTATGGGCTCTCGAATGCCACTAAAAATAATTTCTGGGCTCATCCCTGTTTCGAGAAAATCGAAATTGAAAAGTAGGGTCAGCTTAAGGTAAAGCCAGCGTGATAGAAAATAAAATTGCGCATAAAAAGCCTACTATTTCGAGTGATTTAAAAAAATGTTTTGACGTATTGGGGTGCCAGCTTCATAGATCTTGGGAAATTATATTTTTCTTAATGCATGCACGTAAAATTCCGCTTTTCCTTCTTATGAAGTGAGCGCACTTTTTCGCATCGCGTGAGAGAAAAATACTGCACATGCATAGAAATGCAATGTTATTTTTTATTCGCACTCTTCCCAAAATCGAAAAGCGTGATTTTCGTGAGTTTCTTTTTTCGTGAGAGACGTAGAAAGTTTTCACACTCGTCAAGTACTTCCTTTCCACGCCCTTGCCATACAAATAACTATTCTTGGCCGGAAATGACATAACGCCCTGTCGGGAAATGAGATAAATTGGACGGATAGCGAAGACGAGAGATACAGACATAAATGGAAACAGCGATGAGGGATTTATTGATATTCGACGAGCTGATAACGAGAAACTCTCGTCAAAGTCTTCGCTCTTTTGTGCTTCGCCCCGCTCTTGTGACAAGCTCAGCAGGATTCGCGCTGTTGAACGACGGTATACGACATCAATGGGCGAAATGGAGATAGGAAGTTTGCATGCATCTGGCACCATGGAATTAATTTAATGGGTTCGCGATTTCGTATTGATCGCCGTTCCATGGGCCATTCCGCGTTGATTCAACATATCGCACCGCCGGTGTGACGGTGTGACGTTTCTTGCAGAATTATCCAACGTGTCTTTACATTGATGTTCCAGGAACGGCGCACAAACAGTCTCTGTGAATGAAAAAAACAATCCATAGCAAAATCATTCTGTCACAATTGTACATTACATTTAATGTACCAGTATTCAATCGATTCAATCGATTGGATCGTTTCAATCGATTGGATCGTTTCAATCGATTCGATCGATTCAATCGATTCGATCGATTCAATCGATTCCATCGATTCAATCAGAAAGCTTAGAACATCGAAATTCTTTTCTTTAACTGTCGCCGTGGCATGCGAACAGCCTTTAACATAAAATATTTATCGTCTTAAAATGTCCACTATCTGTACGATCGTTGATCCTCGCACGATCGAGGCTCGACCGAATTAGAAATTTATTTCCCTTCACTCCCGACAGCTTAAATCGAAACGCAAAAAAAATCTTACCGAATGATCCAGTTTTGATAGTTCTCGAAACCGGTATATCGTAACGGGGTCTCGATTCGACCCGGAACGTCCCATAGCACTCAGTGTCCCGGCTCCGCTCGTGCCATCGAAATTTGCGATATTGCCTATAAATCGTGTGGTCGGAACTATTGGCCGGTGCATTCTTTCTCCTCCCACCTCATCTTTCACTCGCGCGCTTTCTTTTTGTTTCACGTAGCCATCCATTTTTTACGCTAGCCGTTCGATCGTCGAGGACCGCCGGCTGCGGCGCGCCGCCGTACCGCGTATTTTCGTTTCCGTTTATCCAGAATTAATCGTCCTCGGGCGCGCCCGAGCCGTAGTTATGGTCTCTTCCTCTCTTCATCTCGTAGCAGGTGCGCGGAATTAGGGGGTGGACCGCTTCGCCATTCGGTCTCTTTATGAAAGCGAGTTCTAAGTTTTTTCATTTTTTTATCACTTTTTTTTTATTTCTTTATCGTCCGCGAATGTGAAGAGGGGGAGTCAGATCGCGCCAACGTACGTTTTATTGCCACCCGCGGAGAGGGAAGTAAGAGCGCCGCATCCCCTTTAAGTGGAAGGCGAATGGTCTATCGTATAAGATTGATCGCGCCGCGCGCCCCTGGACGGTCGCGGGAAGTCAAGATCGAGAGGGTTATAACGAGGCGGACGAGCGAGCTCGTCTAGGCCATCCATTCGCCAATCTACCGCTATTTTACAATCGAAGAAAACTAAATTGTTCGAAGGAGTTTCTGTAGTTTTTGATAACTCGGGAGTTGGAGTCAAATATTTGGTCAAACTACTAAGTCTTCGTTCAATCGGCTAAATATTTCTTTCGCCACCCGCAATCGCAGCTTAGTTTGATATTACCAAACCTTTTTTTCGGTGTGCTGTTTTCGAGTAGTCCGGTGCATTTAATTACGCTGCATTATGCGATTCTCGGTCATTTTTCGCCCCAGTCCGCACTTTGCAGCACTTGTTCACACCTACGCTCACACCTACGGTAGGGTAGAAATTTGTACTGTCGCTGCTTTACAATTGAAACAAAAGCGTTGAAAGGAGTTTCTGTAGTTTTTAATAACTGGCGCGTTCGAGCTTCTCGGGCGTCGTCGAACATTCGAAGACGGCAGAAACACTCGAGCTCGCCGGTTATTAAAAATACACTGTAAAAAAAATTGTAAATTTAATCAACCGGACTGGAAGTTTTTATGCAACGACTGGTATATTAAATTTAATGTACAATCGTGATGAAAATTAATATATTTTTTCATTGAATGTAAAGTAAATTAAATCGAAGTCCTTTCCCCGTCAAATTAAAGTAAATTATTTAAAATAAAGCACTCTCAATGTTTCACAAATTTACAATCAAGAAAATAAAATTGTTAAAAGTCGTTTCTATATTCTTAATAATTCGCGAGTTAATTTATGCTGCATAATACGATTGCTAATTTTTTACCGTTGACCCGCACTTTACGGCACTTCCGCAGACGACTGGGACGAACCACTCGACGTCGCCCACACGTACACTTCAATAAAAATGTGTACCGAAGAAAAACAAAATTGCTAAAAGCAATATCAATACTTTTAATAACCCTCAACTGCGAGTCTCTCGGCCGTCTTCGAACAGTCCGACACGTTAATTAATGCCGCATAATACGATTCTCGCTCATTTTTAGCCCCGGTCCTCACTTTACGGCACTACGGGGGACGACTCGGACGGACCACTCGACGTCGCTCACACGTACAGTAACAATGGAAATATATTTTTTGTTCGTTCCTCCACTCATTCATATTCATATCCCTTCTTCCGAGTCGTGTAACTTCACTATATTTCCTTGAGCTCTTGTCTACGAAGGAAAGAAAAAAAAAACAAAAAAAATAAGCACAGAATAACGTTCCACCGAAAAAAGAGAAGCATATTCTGGTTCCTACGTCGCGGCGGTTCTCATCCAGCTGCCCAGTAATACACCAGAGTCGTAGAAACTAATGCGCCGCCCTCGAAGCGGAACATCTCGGAGGGAGCTTCGCGGCTCCATCCAGCGTCGTCCCGACGTCGGCCCCGGCTGAAAGAAGCTGCGAGAACCTGAATAATAAAGCGTCCCGCTCTTCAGCTTTTAACCGTAATTTTTACTCATTCATACACAGTGTACATTTATACTTCTATATAGTTATCCGAGTCCGACGGTACGCGCAGCATAATGGGGATGTCGTTTTTAAGGCCGCGGCGATCCAACGCAAAGTCGGGATTCACCCTTGGCCGAGTGCGGCGTCCCGCACCGCCTCCCGGAGCTCCCGCACCTTTCGCCAGTGCAGCCTCGGCCGGCGAGTGAAAAAGACCGGCTCCCAAGCTGCCACGGTTTTTAGTCCACGGGCGTCGGAGCGCGAAAAGAGCTTTGCCGACCGTTCCGCCCACCCTCTAATTCGCCGCCGAATGGACGTTTAATTTATTTGTTGCTTTCCCAGTTTTCCACCGCCAGTTTTCAACCTCCGCCTCGCCCTCCCGTCCGAGGCCCCATTTTGGCCGGCGGAAACGAAACTTTCAATGACAGCGCAATAAAAAAAATAGCCCACGTTTCCGCGCTCGACGACTCTGGCGTTCGCCACTTTCGCGGGGAAGCGAGAACGACGGACGAATCGAAAAAGCGGAGCGTGCTCTCTGTTTTCCTCTTTGATCACGAGTCCCGTCTTTCATCTGATTTGTTCGTATACATCGTCGCGCCGCTGCCGCTCGGCTACGTGCGCACGAGCGTGATGTATCGGTGGTGGGTTAAAAAAAAATAGACTGGCACGCCTGTTGCCGTTCCTGACTGGTTTCCGCCCTCGTAAGTCGCTGACGTCTTGTCGTGCGCAGACTGAAAGTCAGTCGGCGTTCCACTCCGACATGGCTCGCTCGTTCCTGCCTCGAAGTGAAATATCAAAATTCGGAGCAGTTCACTCGAAAACTGCCGGGGCGAATCGCTCGAAACGCGGGTCACATCGAAGAGATTCGGTGCAGCGCGCTGCAGGAAAATCGCTCGACGCGAATCCAGCGGATATGATAGATGGATAGGTGGACGGAATTTTATTGCTTCCTGGGATATCTCCCTTCAGGTGAAGTGGAAGTCACGTGACGGGGCAATGAGTGTGAGAAAAATAGTTGCCATTTTTTAATTAACTTTATTAAATGGTGCTAATTTTTTTTTTTTTTTTAGAAAAAGGTGAATTCGGCCCGTGTGCGAAATTACCGTGTGCAACCGGCTCGGATTTGCTTTTTATTCCTCAAAAAAATTAGCACCCTTGAGAAAAGTTCATTACAGTTTTCATTACCGACCGCGATATTTCACTTTCCGTTAACTGTTTAAGAACAGAGTAAATGAACATTTTTAGAAAATCCACATTTCAGCACGACGTCAATTTTTTGTTTTGTTATAAACGAAAATTCTATATATTATTACTAAAAATAGCGTTCGATGACGGCAACTGGGACTGTGCCGGAAACTGGGCCGTTTACTTTGAGGACCGATGCGATACAGGCAGAACAATGGTAGATTAAACATTAACAGATATAGCATAGATAGGAATAGCATAATAAGCAGATAGAGCAACTACCGGTAAACTATAACAAAAAATCGATAAGTAGGCAGATCGCATAGGTAACTAAAAGCGGAAGAATATAGATAGTTAAATAAACAATAGGTGAGTAAGCAGATCGATAGATGAATGGTAACCTAGAGCGGAAGTCCACGAAGTGGCAGAGACCAAGTCCAATTCCCGCCTCTTCACGTTTCCGGAAAAGGGGGTGCATTGAAAGATTAGCATATGACCGATAAGTGGCAATACGGTTCGGGGATCGATAAAATGATTTGGATCGTTACGATACCTAACGATGTATTTTTGGAAACCTAACGCCTCTCGCTGCCGCCGAATGTCCTTCCGATAGACACGACCGCTGCACATCCACTATATCAACGTTTCCTGCCCAGACATAATTAATTAGCAGACCTGGCGGCAGTGCACGTAGTCTCAGCGACGCAACCGGTGGTCCGGATCGTCGAGCTTTGGCGAATTTGCGAAACGCCATACTATAAACCATCTCATCTCCTCCTCCACGCGAACGGACGAACTAATCGGCCAGCGAGCTCTTTGCTACTTGAACCCGTAGACCGTTCCAGAGTTGAGTAAGATAAGCATTAGCGTTTCGCTGAGGGCTATACACTACGCTTGTGGTACTCTACGCGGGCACCGAAGTTGACTTGTATGTACGGTACGGACGTCAGTGAAACTGTTGGCCAGCCAGCCGAACCGTCCGCGCAAGCCAACAGCTTCATCATGCTTGATGGACGAGGTGTCTTGGTGGGCAGTAAACCCGCAACCACCAACCTATCCATCTACCACCGCGAAGGCACTAGAGGCGGAGTAAAGAGCTTCTACCAGGATCGCCACCGTACGTTAATACTCTCGGCTGACCTGCACTGTCCATACCTACCATCACAGCCGTTCGATCTACTTATGCATCCAAGTTACACGTAGTTAGTGATAAGGCGAACGAGTGCACCCTGGTGCATGTCAGATTGCCTTTACTGGAAGCTCGATAGGCCCGCTGAACCGGGCCTTCATCACAGTTGCAGGCCCACTTCATAGTGCGCTGAAATGGCAGACCATGCGCGAGAGAGCTGCGCATAAGGTTAATTCTTATTTCGATTTAGAAGGGAAAGAAGAAGGTAATCACCATTTTGAATGGAAGTCATTATAGAGGCGGAGTAAAGAGCTTCTATCAGGATCGCCACCGTACGTTAATACTCTCGGCTGACCTGCACTGACCATACCTGCCATCACAGCCGTTCGATCTACTTATGCATCCATGCTACACGTAAGGTATAGGACCCAGTTTATGACACTTCTATGCAGCTCTCTCACTTTAAGCGTGTAAAATCATAGGGATAAACAAGGAGGACCAAGAGCCGCAGTTTCTGAGCCCCCGAACACGCGCTCCCCATTGGCTGCATATCAAATGGTGGGGGCGCCGACTATGGTAGAGGTACGCCTGTCACAAACTGGGTCCGTGTCAGAAACTGGGTCCTTTACCTTACTCAGTGATAACGCGAATGAGTGCACCCTGGTGCATATCAGGTTGCCTTTACTGGAAGCTTGGTTGACCCGCTGAACCGGGCCTTTATCACAGTTTCAGGCCCACTTCATCGCGCGCACAAATGGCGGACCATGCGCGAGAGAGCTGCGCACAAGGTTAATCCTTATTTCAATTTAGAAGGGAAAGAAGAAGGTAATCACGATTTTGAATGGAAGTCATTACCCTATCCACGTCACTTGATGTCTTCCGAAAGGGCTCAGCGCGAATTGTGAACTCTCCGTCGGATCTCTGAGAAGGGTGCATTTAAATTGGGGCTTAAAGTCGTACAATATTTACGATATTAGCGATGAGTCCCCCCAGGTTTGAGTTTTCTCGGAGCTGCTATCGATCGTCTTATGAAGTTATAAGACGACATACGTACACATGCATCGGTATCGGCGTTTCAGATGATGGATAGTCGGGAGGAACCCGGATGCACGGTACAGCGTCGGCAAGAGCGGCGTTACTTATCGCTATGTACGATATCCGCCCCCTTCAGCCGACTCTCGTCACGATAACGATAACGCCGAGAGGAGGAGTAGCCAGAGAAAGAGGCCTCTCCCGCGAACGTGTTGCGGCGATAAAGCACGACCAGCTTACCTGGTACTTCGTTTCTTTTTTCCTCTTCGACCTCAGCTCGGCGATCCTCTTCGTATCTCACGTGTTCTCTCATCCTCCCATCATCTCTCGCTCGTGACTCCTCCACTCGCCGCCTATCTTTTTCGTTCGGCTATACCGACCAGCTACGCTATGCATATGCTTTTCTTTCACCTTGTTTTTCTTTTCACTCTCTCTCTTTCATTCTGTTTCTTTCCCGTAGTTTGATTTTTTTTATCCAAACAGGGGCAGAAGGGTGGACGAAGGTGACTGACTGGTCGGTGAGTTGGTTCAGCCGTCGCGCCGTCGGGTGGAAGTGGACGAGCCCGGGCGCTCGGGCTTTCCATTGTTGGCCCGAGAATGCTGCTTCCCGGTCTCGAGTAAAAATCCATAGCCGAGTGACCCTCCAGGCGCTTATCGTCGTCGTTGTGCGCCCCTCGGTACTCTCTCAAGCCTCGCGGACGGCACGTATGGTGCCAAGCGGACACGACGTTCCTTTTATATTTTATCAGTGGCAGTAGCGGCAGAAGCGGAGCTCTTCACGCTCGAAACCTGACGAACGTATACTTTAACGGCCTTCCCCGTTTCTCCACGTATTTCGAGCCCTCCGGCTATGTGCGCTGCACATATGAGAAAGAGATTACTCTTGCCTGGATCGCGCTTTTTCCGACGGACCTTTATATTTGATCGCTCCATGGTCGAGTCTCATATATCTTCCTTCCGTCAGACTTGATTCGTTCTGTCTGTAGTTCCACTTTGGTGGCAGGGAGGAGAAACAATTAATTCTTCATCCGGATTGACTTTTTTGGTCGATATCGTGTTGCTTATCGACGGATAGATCTTGGTCGCCAATCCCGTGGCCAAAGGCTATGCATGCATAAAAGTTGAGGCTGTCAATGGCCTCTATCGGAAATCAGGCTCCATTGAATCGCACTGGAATTTCGGACATTTACATCTATACCACTCACAACTCTACCGTGCGAGAACCCTATCAAAAATCTCTCATTCGCCAATTACTCTACCACATAACAACTCTACCGGGGTATAGGCATTCAAGAAAATCTCTACCAGAAAAAAATCCAAGGCTGCCGGCTAGCCTTGTATTCCACTAGAGTTTTATTTTAATTCCGGTAGTTTTCCGGGACATTTACATCTCTACCAATCACAACTCTACCGTGCGAGAACCCTACGCAAAATCTCTACCGCTGTATGAAAAAATAACAAACCATTCGCCAATTACTCTACCACATAACAACTCTACCGGGGTATAGGCATTCAAGAAAATCTCTACCAGAAAAAAATCCAAGGCTGCCGGCTAGCCT
>JAPYZC010001582.1:0-30734 GCA_030522665.1 Ichneumoninae sp. A BG-2022a | reverse complement strand
GGAGAAGAGGGGGGGGGGGGGGGGGGGGGGGGGGGGGGGGGGGGAATCATACATCATTGATACTTATCGGTATGATAATTTCGAGTCTCCCGATGCTTGTTATCAATTGCAAAGTGCGTTCGAGGCACTGAGGTGTGTTTGTAAACGTTGCCGATAATGGCCTGGCGTGCGTTGATTCGCGCTCAACGTCCACTGGCACGGTTGATCATAATGTTAAAGTGACGCCGCTACAAAGCTCGAAAGTCCAAGAGTAGATTAACGTTTCTTTTACTGCAAAAGTAAAGCGTTTTACGAGCCAGCGGTGCGAGCGGAGCGGAGCGGTGGGAGCGGCCTTTACCGTTATCTCGAAGATCGGGGCTTTATTACGAGGCCACACCGGCGAGCATGAAAGAGGACGAGAGAAAATATCGTACCCTCGTCGGATATGGCGGTTATCCCGCCGCAGGGAACATTAGTCCTGGAAACTCGCGGTGGAATACCGCGAGAAGGAAACAAGGGTGGAAGAGTACGGAATGAACGAACGAACTCCAAAGCACGCGGACAGTTTCGTATGAGCCCCTTGTTGAATGCACCCTCGGGCTACTCTCCGCTTGTACCGCATTTACCGATAACAGAACCGTAGCATAGATTGTCTATCCGAGTTAATAACTGCATCTATAAATCCGATAATAAATCGAAAAGAACTAACTTTGTATTTATCAAGAAAACAGTTTTTTTTTTTTGTAATATGTGCAGCCGCCAATCATCCCTTAAAACTCAAAGATAAATATAATGGATGTCGCTCGCGGCAACCTCTCTAAAATATGGTTAAAGTAGACTGCCGTTCGGCGTGACTACGGTACGCCTTCCCGAATGTATGTTACCGTCCGCTTCGACTCGTTACTACGTGACAGCGACACGTGCGCGGCATCACCGCACTGAGTCTTCATTTTTTTTTTCGTTTTGCTTTCTGGCTGCTTTCTCGTCGAGAATTCCTCGCTCGACCGGGGTATACTAACCCCGTGCTTTCACCGCAACAACGACTTTCAAGCGGCAATTACGAACCGCGAGTGATTTTATTAGCTCGGTACAGTTTTTTTTTTTAATTTTTCAATATCATCGCAAGGGAATTTTATTTAAATAACGTCCACCAAGATTATTAGGCAAATTGGAAAGGTAAAAGCTTCGTACGATTATCACCGTTATCAAAGTGCACTCTGCATCGCGAGAATTCATCCCGGATACCTTTGCTTTTCGATAAATCGATACAACCGTCCCTTTATCAGATTCGCGAGGATATCACTCTATAATCCACGCTTCGCGTTTTAGTGTAAGCCGCAGTACCGCTGAGACGGAAATAATTCGTATTCGTACGAAAATTCGATTTGTGATCCACTCCGAAAGAGAATAGAATATGAACCGGGCTGAGGTTCACGAGGGTTTCGATTGTTCGCACGGGAAAATTATTCATCACGCTACTCTACAAATGGAATATATTCCACATTCGATTTCTCCTTATCCAGCACTGTATACTATTATTAATATCACTCGCATTTTAGCGAGTTTTGTTACTCTCGATTATTCGCTTTAGAGGCATTATCGTATAGTGTCCAAGAAGAAAGTTTTATATGGTGCCTTGCCGTATCGATTATGATCGTCATTGAAAGTTTAATGTTTGTAAAATCATTTTTTTTAAATATATATTTTATGAATGTCGTAACGAATGACATAACCATATGAATTTTGATACCGGGCGCAAATATATATACAGTGTGTACAGCGCGACGAGTTGCAATCGAATAAAGGGGAAATATAGTGGTACGCAAGTTGCGAGCGAGCGTGACAGAGTGGTTGACAATATATAGAAATAGAGAGTGGCCCCTGTCTACTCGAAATGAATATGGATGGTCACAGCGTCGATGTTTCATATTCATAATATTTATTACGGGTTGCGTCGACAGGTTCTCCATTACAGTGATAAAATTTATGGAAGTAAAGTACGTTATCGATATCGACGGAAGCGACACCGATTCGCTGTGCAAAGCAGACCGTTCGATACAGACACACCATTCATCAACTTCTCACCAAGGTGAAGTTTCAATGGTAATTAATTTGTGCGCCAAATACAGGATTTCTTTCTTAATCAGTTAGTTTTATCTCTCGCACCAGAATAACAATGCGGAAAAATACAGATAATCGTAAATCGTTGAATTAGAAATATGGTGTCGAAGTAATACCGACCAGAGGATGGGATTAGGTTGCCGGCGATTTTTACGAAGAGGGTAAAAGTCTCGGTTGTCGCAGACGAGCCCTTTTAAGATAGCATAGCGTTATATAGGTGTTTATCAATGACATATTCGCGGCAGACTCGATACGGTAGACAGGGGTGCGGACGGGCTGTCCTGCCGAAGGGGTTTTACTATCCAGTGGAAAAGTGAACGAACGAGTCCGGGCCCACCGGAATGTATTGCTATGCTCCTGGCATTATGCCCCAAGGGCACGCGACCCAGCTATGCGCGTAAATATCAACTTTCTGCTTTATGCGTTCACTCCGCAAGTTTGTAATCATCAACTCCCATCGAAGAGAGAAACTCACTTTCCGTTCGTACGATCGGACGCAAATCGATCACAGGGCCTTTCATATCGGCAAAAAAAAATACGCATACTAATTGATGTAAAATTTGCCAAGAGGACTTCGGCACAAAAAAAAGTTATCTTTCCACCCGTATTAAAAAGTTTTATTCGTAGAATGATGTATAAAAAGAATGCAGAGATCTCTCGGGGACGATTAGGAATGATTAGTTACTGAACTGGAGGGTGGCCGAGAGTGGGACATGCGCGACCGATGCCCGGGGGGGGGGGGGTAAGTAAAGCGAAATAAAAGTACAAAGGGTTGATTGTAAACACGAGAGACTGGAACGAAGCTTTCCTCCCCGGGTCTCATCGCGCTGCGGTAGCCTCGACCAGTACAGTGTTCCTTATATTCCATTCTGTCTCGGGAGCACAGCATGTATACGTTGCTGACTTAAGCTCGACTACTCACGCGACGACCCCCTGGGTGTGCGCTGAACGTGCTATTTGCACTTCCTTCTCCGTTCCAATTTTTCCAATTTCCTCCGTTCATTTTTTTTTTTGCGATTCCTTGTAACGTAGTCTGTACTACCCCCTGTCCTTTCTCTACTTGTTTCCATTTTAATTTTCACCTTATTATTTGGTCTTTATAAATTTGTAACAATGCACTTCTCGGTTGTTCTTCGTCACGGTTGGGGATTCGAGAATGTCTGCCCCGGGGCAGAATCTACCCCTCCCGCCTATCGGTAATTGCTTTCGTGTACCTAACGCCCATGCAACATGTTTACAAAGCCGTTCCGCAGTTCCAAGCTTGCTTCCACGTTATGTTCGGAGCAATAGTAGTACCTACTGGCAGTGCCACTGCGATGTTTCAGATGCTGCGCTGCATTCGAGCGTGGGCCGTTACACGTACGCCCGTTCTTCCTGAATTATTAGCCGTACGTCCCGAAGACTCGCTCTACGCTATATCGTACGAGGTAGGATAGACTGTGTAGCACCGTCGGTATGGTTGGTACAGCGTACCAACGATACAGGATATTTGCAGCGGCTTTGGTATGCAGGAATCCACTAATTTCGAAATGCCCTCTGGAGTACGCTGTACCCGCTTGGCTTCGGTGCTCACGATCGCTCGTTTTCGAAACCGACTGCAACAGCCTCTGTTGCAGGGTGGGGTGGGTTCAGTCTCTTTCCACTTTCCTCTTGTTTAACCCAATCTCAATTCTCTGGCGGCAGGGGCGCATTATCATACAAGCGGCCATTCAGTCACGGTTCGATCAGTTGCGTCGATGGAATCGCGATGGCTTCTGAGAGTTTAACCATTATTTTTGATTTTTTGATTTTTTTTTTCTTTCAAATATTACAAAATTCTCATTCTGCTGTTTAAATGAAGAATGGAAAAGTCAGTATTTCGAGCATGCTGAGTATTTTAATCGAAAGTTACTACTTCCTCGGATGGTCGATTCATCGAGTGCTATCCTCCATTTGTCCCCGCCAGTATTTTTTAGTTCAGTTAACGGGGAACGCCAAGTGATACTTCGAATGCGGAAAAAAACGTCTGTGAAAATAAATAGCGAGGCGACGTATGTGCTATCCTGGCGATAGGAGGAACGTTACAGCGCGGAGATATGTCGGTACGATGTCTGGCACGTATGTGACTCACATTTGCACACACCCTTCCGGATGCATCGGTGCCATCGGTTTTTCTTTCTCCTCCCGAGCTGTAAGCTATAAGCTATAACATATTGAGTATTTCGAGTCTATCGACTATCGAATATCGATAGGTGCGAATTTTTACCTCTGCGAATAACGATACTCTTCGTTTAGTGGCTTTTCCTCTTACAGGTACCGGGATTTATAGGGTTCATAGGGTTCTGCGAGCAAGAAAATTCTCGTGGATGCGATACTAAATTCACGACGAAGCTCAAAGAACAATCGAGCACTTGCGTCAGAAAATAAATTGCATATTCGGTTTGAGCCATTCTTCGGCTACAAAATATAATATTCATAGTCGGAATACCAAAGTGAAAATGAAGATGACCCGCGCGTTTTAGTCGCGCTCGCATATATTATTATGTATACAGCACAGGCGAATGGAGAAAGGGAGTTTTAGAGCATTGCTCTCAAGAGCGAACAGTACTAATCCTCCGGTTCGGCTTAAGCACACCTTATATCTACCGCTTTCCCGCTTTCCCGCAATCTCTCGGTGAGCAAGGCATAAGCCTTTCCATCCCTTCGCCCTATCTTCTCCCTTATACATACTTTCTCTCTCTCTCTCTCTCTCTCCTTCGCAGGAACGAGGCCTGTATGAGAGATGCCTCCAAACAATGAAATGCTCGCGTCAAAACCCGCGTGCGTCGCCACTCTCTCACCCGTTCGTATTTCATGTCTCAATTATTTACCACAAAAGAATCGAGTCAGCGCGCGCGCGCGACGCACTCCGTCCGACCAATGTTCAGGCTCTTATCCGGTCTGCTATGCACGCGTATCACGCAACATAGCCTACATCAGCTGTGTCGCTGGAACGCGTATTAGGCCGTGAAGATTTTCGACATTATCTCGCAGATTCAGGCAGAGAAAAATAATTTTTAATAATTCATTTCCATCAACGGTGGGCGCGCCTCATTTTTTTATCAAGCTCACACGATGGGACTTGAATTGCAACTTGTTTTAGGTCGGAAAAACTTTTGTTGAAACGACTCTGGTTCATTATAGGATAAAAGTGGTGAACATGGAACACCGTTTTTGCGTGGCTTTTGTATGTTAAATCGGAGCGGCATATTCGCCACTTTTATCCTACAACAAAAGCATGTTTCGGCCCTTTGTACCGAGACCGAGATACAATGGCCAAGTTGCAGACGTATCTATCTTTCTCCCTCGTCTGGCGTTTCAAATTAAACATCGGGTATATAAAGGGATTGTTGCGAGAGCATCACCCAAACCTATTCTCGGTTTAACGAGTACTTTCGTGGATGAGGGAATATTATAGTGTTCAGCGAGGTGGAAAGTTGAGGTTCGCTGGCAAACACTTTCTAAAAAAAAATATATATATATATTAATTTTTTTGTTCCTTTTCACAGTTGACCAAAGATTTCGATTGGACAGTCTCCGCCATTGATCGAAACAGGTTAACGAAATTTAATTAACGGCGCACAACTTTACCGCCTTGCCGTGTACTTGAAAACTCTCAGCGAGCCATAACGAATTTTCACCGACGAAAAGAAAAGCGAAGCCACAACCGACGCGAAGCCACAGCGCGCCACCAATCTTGCCGGAGATTATTTATTCGTCGTTTAATAAGCAATCTAAATTCCGTTCGTTCTCACTTGCTTTTGCCGCTGAGCCCATCCTCTACCCGGTGCACTAGCTCGACAACAATCCCGAAGCGTGGTTGGCTCGACAATACTGCATCTCAACCTGAGCCACGTAGTAAAATATTTTCGGTACCTGCCGTTTGCTCCGTTTCGATTGAATCACGTTTGTGATTATGTAAAAACAGTCGGAGAGTGACAAATCCGTAGAGTCGCGCTGTTACGCAAACTGTAGTGAATACTCGATCCTTCACTCTGCTGACCACGCTAACAAAAGAGGATATTTGCGAGTGGATTGAATTCCAGCATGTGCCAAAAGTAGCCGAATCCTCAAATCGCACAAAAGTGATTTATTGCCCGGTTGCAACAGTAGTAGTAATGGGTTACAAGGAATTCGCACACCAACCACATTCGTTTGTCCCGGATGGAGCGAGTTTTTTTGGTGCTTACACACACGTCAACGAATCGTGGCGGCAAGTCGATTTCTCTGTCTCGTCGACTCGAGCACGCATGACTACCGAACCACGGTAGAGGCTAAAAGCTGCCAGGGAAATACATAGCGTTGCAGCGGCGAAATAAAAGAGCTTAATGAAATTGCGAAATACCGAGCCCGCATTCGCCGTTGAATGAAGTTACTTTCATCTTTTCGGTGGAAGGGCATACCCGGGTACGTAGCACGAATTCTACTGCGTTATTAATTACACAAAGCTAATTTCAGTCGGACGCCCGGCTCACATCACATTTTTATGAATTTTTTCATTCAGTGTGCCTATGAAAGGATTCTCCAAGTAGATCAGCGAAAGTTACAATTCAATGCACTGATCTGCAAAGGAGTTAATTGTACACAAGCGTAATTGGTTAAATTTTTATTTAATCTGTAAGATTTACTAAGAAAATGTCCAGGAATCCACAAATACTGAGTTATAGAAGGCGAGAGAATAGAGAGTAAATGCATAGTTCCGGGTTATAAACATCGTTAGTATGCATCGTTCCCGTTATTGCCATTCGTTCTAATACCGTCCGTGGCAGGAGTCGACTCTCCGGGGTGTCGTTTCCGATTATTATTACGAAAGGGTTGCCAGACCAGCCCTTCCGGCAACGGAACAGCACCTGAGGGTGCACTACGCGGCCCTTCCCCGGCGTAGGTACGCTCCGCGGCACAAACAGCAACGGTCTACTTGCCGAAGGTCCTTTATAGCTGTTTGCAAACTCAAACCCAAAGAAGATCTCTTCGCTCTCGCATCGAATCCCTATCGAACAACCGGCGAAACAGCTTTGTCCACAGTACCTTTTCCGTTGTCTGGACGAGGATATAAACGATCAACTTGTCATACGACATTTCCCGGACCAAGCGCCATTATACAGATTGCAAGGTCCCGATTGGTTCTCAAACGTTAAGCACTCGACGACCTACCTAAAAAAATATCCCTTACGCAGTCAACGTGGCTCGCTCTGTTTCTGGTTAGAAACAAAAAGTGTGGAAAAATCCTTGCTCTCGCATTGGCACACCCGCCTTACCGTACATAGTAAAGGGGTACGGCAGGATGGCATTTAAAAAAAAAAAAAAAAAAAAATCGTCTCCGTAACGATAATTCGGAAATCGTTTTTTTTTTCCGCGTCATTCACAAAGGGACTTACAAAGGGAAAGGCTCGTTAGAATGTACGTGAAAGTCGTGAGAAGTATACTCTCGCCGGTAGGTAGCTCGTAGCACGAGACATTTTAAGAGAGGCAACACGTATGTACGCAGAGTGCCGGAGAGCTTCGCTCACCGTGTTTCCCCTGTGTAACGCGCTCTGGTTCTTTACATATCATTCACTTTCCTCACCCTCCCAGTGACTACCGTCGACTACACTCTTTCCACTCTTTCGCCCTATCCGCCTCTTCTACATCCCTATCTTCACTTATACTTGTTCGACGGACCGACGAACCAGCGACACACTCTTCGCCAAGGACCGTAAAGCTTGGGGAAAAAAAGAGGAAAGAAAAAATGAAAAACCAGAGACAGAGAAAACAGCGAGAATCCAGAGAGGGTACGTAAAAGTACGAGTTGTGCGAAAGGCTGGAAAGATAAAAAAGGATTGATCCCAATTTTATTCTCTAGCGAAGAATTAATAAAAATTACCAACAGCTTTTTTAATTAAATCTGGGTTACCATCCTAGCATAGCTGGATGCTGTTGGCTAACGACGTTGGGGACGGAACTTACGCTGCATCGTGCCTGAATCCAACTTCCTCGTCGTCATTTCCGTACTTTTCTCTCGGTTTCTCGCTCATTTTGGTCGAAAGACACCGGCGAGGCTCGCAAAACGCTAATTCCATTGTTTCGCCATCAATGTTATATTTCATTCGACGTATCGTATACATCTCCATATATCCCACTATTCATAACGGAGCAGCGTAGAATTTTAGAATTCATTACGAACTCTGGAACGGGGGCGAAACAAATAAATTTCAGGCATAAAAAAAAATTACTCAGGTGGAATTCTGAACGAAACACATGTTTTGCGAAAATTTATCTCGGAAATGAATGTCAAAATGTGGTGAAAAAAACATTGTTGATTACAATGTTATCATGCGCCACTGGCGAGTTATCCACGCGAAAAAAGAGATTGGGCACGGTAAAAAAAATTAATAAAAAGAAAGTATTTATGTAGTCCGCTACACTATATCTGAACTATTCCGCCACAGGAACAAAGCATGCAAAGCTACAGAGTAACCTGCGGCTGAAGCGGCGAAATATAATTACTTTTTACAAAATTACTTTTAATTTTTTTTTCTTTTTCAAGCTTTTTTTTTAATGCATTTTATAACAGGCGACGCAATAGCGACAAAGGCGCCCCCCTGTGGACATATTTCGGGTTACATCAGAAACATTTACATCGAAAAAAATATCCTAGAACAACCACTAAAAAAACATGGCCACATACACATGTCAAAGGTTTTTTACGATTTTCTTTTTGGTCTTTTTCATTGTCGTTGGTATCGTAATGTCAGTGTTGATTGTGACTGACGAATAATATAGACGGTAGTTTGTCCTTTGTGTTCTTGATAGATTAACGAAGCAACAACCGAGTTCCGAAGGGCACTGTCACACTATTAAGCATATTGGGTTCTCGTCGAACTTGAATAGATGAGTACTGTACACGGCGTGGTGAAGGAGTGGGAAATGGAGAATTCGAAGTGGTCCCGAGAAAATAATAGCACGTAGCCAATGAGCCGAGAACTGCGGTGCGCGAAGGAGCGTCCTTGCTCTCGTAACAAGACGTTTGACGGACGCCCTTATTCTCGAGGGTAAAAGCTCGCTCCGCTGACTCGTCGGAGAACTGCTCCAGAGGGTTGATGAAATTGAAGAGTAGTGGGTCAGACCGGCTCCGTTCTCTCCCCGTTGAGCTCCCCCTATTTTTCTTTATTTTTTTCATTTCTTCATTAATCCCACTCTCTTTCAGGCTCTCCGTTTTTAGCCCGTCATTGCAGATTTTAATACTTGGCTTCTCAATGAAGCCTGGACCAACCGTGCGATCAGAAATATTCGAGATGTCTTGAACCATTCTCATGCTTCCACACCCTCGTTGTACTCTGCCCCTTATTCATCGCCTTATATCATCTTTCGGCTTAATTACACGACAAGGAAAATGTTATGTGTCGGAGAATGCTGAACAACAATACGAAATCGTAACTAAAAAGTCATTAACCGAAATGTACGAAAATAATCGTAAAAACTACCTGGGTGATGTTTACGATTTAAGAAATTGCTATCACAATTATTCGCTAAATTATAGCCACATTGGAACTCAGGGCTTGACCTCATTTAACCAACTTTGTCTATCAAACTTTTGATCGTACAGAGGCGTGGCAATGAACTACCGGATTGAAAGCGTCTCTCAGAGAATTCCAGCAGGGTAAGATCCCAAATGATTCATTTTGATCCCCGTCCATTGTTTCACTCGCTAGCAAATTATACAGTCAGCACAAATTCCACTCGACCCCTTTTTCAGCGCGCGAAACTTCGTCATTCTCGGTTAATTATGCACTTAAATTTTTGGCCCTCGAGGGCCACGGTAAGGGTCATTCGCGATGGGTTTTTCCATGCTGGTCTACATGGACTCATCGCAACTCGCTTCACCAGTAGAGCGAATCCTCTTATTCCTGACGAAACGACTAAACTCTGCCTTTCCCATTGCGTCCTCGGAGAGACGAGTGCCGCCCGCTCGAGGGGTTTGATGAGAGAGAGAAAGATTAAATAGTCGAAACACCTTTTAAAAGTTTGTGGAAAAAAAAGTACGCTTCATTTCCACCGGGGAAGAGTACAAGAAGTTTGAAGAGAGAAACGCGTTCACGGCGATAAAGTTTCGACACCATTAATTTAAAGAGAATCTTTGCTCAACGGACAGCTACTCTTGGCACTTGTAGTTTCAAGCGACAGAATCGGACAAAGTTCCTGCCACAAAAAAAGAAAAAAATTCAGTATTTTTTTCCAGACACGTTCTATTTGACTACATGCATCGATCAGTCGGTTATTTCATGTTGTTGTTACTTATCAATAAAAAATGAGAAGGCAACGTAACGATGGTGGTCGGAGATATAGGGGCGTAGGGAAAATAGAGGTTTGAGCGAGGGCAGACAGGCACATCGGCTAAAATATCAATCATTGATGAAGCCCGAAAGAGACAGCGACGCGTCGAGACTCGAATATATTCTGTTCTCTCGTCTGGTTCTATCACGAGAATTACGAATGCTCTTGGTGGGGTCCAATTTGCGAATTCCTACAACCCCTCCGACTGCGTCACAGCATCAGGACTCTCATTGTTAGGCAGGGATTAATAATACATCCGGTGCTGCCACGGTGAGCTCCATTCCGCGTCGATACGACAGTATTGGAATATACCGTATTGTACTGTATCAATGTATTGATGGCCATTTTCGGTAAATAATACATACGCATCGGTACAAAGGCAGCAATATTCTGGAATGGCGTCTTGGGAAAGTTATCGAGCTTCTCGAGTTCTTCGCGAAGAAGATTACTGTCTTCCGAAGGTGAAATTGTACCGGAAAAGTGGAGACTACAATTTGCTCGATATAGGAATTGGGAGATCTTTGAGATGAGAATTTTTTTATTTACATTCTCAGCGAAAATTACAAACTTCTGATATAGCCAGGCCAATAATGTAAAAACGCAAAGTGAACAGGAGAGAAAATAAAAATACTACACGCAAGGTGTATCCCCGTATCTCGAATGTCACGGATTGCGAGAGGATAGTATTAGCAGTCGAGACCAGAAGGGATCGGGATAAGCTTCCTCTCGAATAAAGGAGAAAAAAAGCTCGACACCGAGTCGATACCAAATTCTTCTATTATTGCCATTGGGAAAAGATATAAAACGCAGAGAATACAAGATTCAAGAGAGGCGAGGGAAGTGTACCGCGGTCAGTGCACCGAGGAGGATCGAAAATCTCCGGGGAAAGTCTCGTTCCATTCTACTCTCGAATATTTCGTTCCCCATCTCGCTTCTTTCATCTTTGCCCTCTTCTCTTCGTTTTTCTTCCGCGAAGGAACAAGAAGGCGAAGGAATGCCTCGGCGTCCCGACCTTTCGTTCGAGGATATATACCTCGGTGGAGATTCGCGTCGGACAGGGTCTTCGATGCAACGTTTCGCGCTATTGATGTTGCTTACCACGATGCCTCGCGCTACGATATCGGGCCAGACTCGCCAATGTAATGATAAAATATAAATGGTGGCAAAATATCTTATTGAAAGTTATCTTTTCGGTATCCTACCCGAAGAGATGTTTAAGTTTCGATTAAGAGCGAATAAGAGTTTACCGCGTACCGCGGTGAAACCCGTTGGGATTTAAATAACAACCACCATGAACATCTCAACTCCCACGATACATGCCGACTAATTCCCGCTTCGTAACTATACGCGTGATCACTCTCGTCATCCTCGAGCAGGTTTAATTCCCGGCTCGTGCTACACACTCCGGCCACTCTGCTACGGCACTCGGGCAAATTTCTCCAGAGTCGCCCGCGGGCCCTTGACAGAAGCGGCGCTTCCAGTCGCGCTGCAAAATTTTTTAAGCATATGTACGTGGCTTACGGGAAATCATACGGGACTTGGAAACTTGCACGAAGATTTTAGAGATGGATCTGAGGAATTATCTAAATTTACACGGTCGTTTCCGATATTGACGGAATCTCTGGGGCAACTGCAAAGTAATGTCGAATAACAAAAAAGGATAGGCAAATATTACCCAGCGAGCAGTGTCGTTGTTGACGAGTGCCCAAAAGTTTTTGAGTCGATACTTTTTCACATTGTTCACATTGTTGCATTTCACGTGAATTTATAAAATTCAACGGCAATGAAAAAAAATGTGAGATTTAGTCGTTTCGCGGGGTAGATCGAGGTCCCCAAGGATATATTCATTCCCCTCGATGCTTTTCATCTTCTACAGGCTATGTCGATGAATTATGAAACCAACGTGATCGAGTAATGTCAAATTTCGTGACAGTGTTGGATTCCCGTCGATTTCTCCTCGTTGCTGCGAGTTATCTCGGGTGGGATTTTATTTCGCGAGAAATGTAGGGAACAGTGTGCACAGTAAAACGGCGAAGAAGTGACTGAAATAACGTGAATAGTAGGCGAAGTGGGAAAGACCAAATCTCAGGGATAGAAAAGAAGATCCGAGCGTATATTGTTTAAGCCTCTTTCCTTCGTTAAGGGACACCGAGGCCTCAACTTTTTTAACTCCCTTCGAGAAGTTCGTCTCGGTGGCTGGAGGGACGTACAACAACGAGAAATCCGTCTCGGAGCGTGGAACGAGGGGAAAAAAGTTGGTGTCAAACTTATATAGTAGATATAGTATATATGTATGATGTGGCGAGCAGACAGAGAACGAGGGGGACGGAAACGAAAGAATTCCGTTCAGACTTGAGTACAGTATCTTAAATAAAAAATGGCGCACAGTAATTTCCACAGTCACAGTTGTGCGCATAGTTTTTTCTATAAGAAAGTTCGTTGATGAACTTTTGGCTTTCTCATAGAGAAAGCCATGTGTAAATTACTTTGCACCATGAGGTTTTCATATTTATGAAAATCAAGTTGCCTCTCACGAAGGAAAAACATTATTTTTCAAAATCCATTGATAATTTAAATATACTTTTTAATTATCATATAAAAGGAGAAGAACATGATTTTGAATTCATGAAGTTTGTGGAAATTCAGTTTGTAAGTATTTCGATTTCCAATACGGTACGATGGATAAGATAAATTCGACCCAACGATTACATAAGTGTCCCAGAAAAATTAAAGATCAATTTATTTTCACTTTCACCAAGGGACACCCCACACCGCATTGCCCGCTCGTCGGTGCGGTCGCGATGTTCACGAAACAATATTGGTATTTGAGATATTTTATTAAAGTCCCGTGGGAGCCAAGGTCCTGGACTCGCTATGGGGTCGTACGAATGGTTCTTGTAGCGGTCTAGTGGCCGCTCATCGGAAGTGATAAAGGAAGGTTGGAGATGAGACATTGGTACTGGAACACCAAAGCGAAGGGCGAAGTTCGCAGAGCCCCGGGACCTCCGGAGCAACAGCAGTGTCTTCTCTCGTCTCTCGTCTCCCGTCTATCGATTATTGACCTCGGGATTGGAGAGTAGACGATCTAGCCCTCTCGTACGTCTCTCCTCTGTCCATCCTTGAGATTCGATTCTCTACCTCATTCCTTTTCTCACTCGGTTTCTCTGGTCATCGACATGGGGAATTTGTGATTCTGGCGGATGAGCTGGTAATTTTATCAACGGATCAAAAGATTCTCAGTTGAAACGACACAAAACTATATTATCCTTGAAGAGATCCAGACAGTTTCCTAACCGAGCCTATAAAATCTTTGGTTCTAACAAACTGTACCAACGAATACGCTCTCTCTTTGACATTGCGGACAAGAATTGTAGTAACAGAAAGTGAGGACAGTAGATACGAGCAGATAGAAGATTCTTCTTGTTGCAAAGGGATAGATGGCCGAATAAATACATTTAATTCATAAATACAAAGAACATATCGAGAGAATGAGAAAATGAAGTAAAGATAGAAAGAGGCACAAAAGAATAAAGAAAACCGCGGGTTTCCAGTGTATTCGGCAATAGCATTTTACTTTCACCACGTGCAAAGCATGCTGCAAAGATCAAATGCAATTTTTGTTAAGGCAGTTACGTTTCTCCTAGAGCGTGTATGTTTGTGTGTGTGTGTGTGTGTGTGTGTGTGTCTGGGCTGCCTTCTCAGCTCGGCTCCATTAGAACTCGAGAGCTTCGGGGCTGGTCGCACGATCGTGGCAACCGGAAGTCCCTTGGGACACTCCTGCGGGAGGGCTGAGCGCAAAGACCCACGTTGGACTGACAGCAAAGGAAATAAAAAAGAAGAAGAAAGGGGTGCGAGAGAACAAAATTGCTTGGGTGGAGTCAAAGTGGCCACGAAGAAAGGTCTCTTACCACGAAGACGACTACTACTACCGCCATTGCGCTTCCCCAACAATTTCTGTCGAGTGGATAAAATAGCCAGTAAATTGTTTCGTGTGGTTATCCCCGGTCGACACACACTGACATTCACGACACTTTAGGCAAACGTGTAACGCCTCAGGTAGATCAATCGTGCAAGGATTTCCGCACCGGATTCAGCTTGACTCCACAACTGATATCCTTTATTTATTTTTATCAACTGCCTGCGAGTGTCAAGACCATAAATTACTGCCAATTTACCGATGCTCGTACAGACTGTTGACTTTGATAATATAGGATATATTTGCATGTATCGCGACTATGGACAAAGCAAGCATCCTCATTTTCGCTTAAAACATGCTGAACGGCAATGTCCCTTTATATAATTCTGTTGCGTGCTTCGCTCTCGTTCCTTTTTTTGCTTCTTCACCTTCCATCTTGCAAGCAGCAGATAGCCGGCAATTCCTGTCCTGACTCTCGGCCCTCTAATGACGACCACTTAAACTTTAATCTACTTAATTAATAGCGCTCGTCTATTATCGTGGGTGAACCGGGTCATATTTCGCTACCCCCCCCGTATGGTCGCTACCTAGTAATTCGCTTTTCCAAGCGCCTTTGGCATCGCGTTTAGCCACTGCCTGCTGGTGTATTTCACTCACACTAAATGTGGGATCCCAAGGAAAACGAACTGTAGAGCATTACCGCTGTATTTTTTAAGCTTCTGTGTAACACTCCTCTTTCTCCCATTTTTTTTTTTTTTTTTTCGTTCCCGTCGAGAAATGGCTATTTCGTAAGTTTTTCCGACATTTTTGCCCTCCGAATGGGGCTTGACGATCCAACCACCCTTCCACGACGACCTTTACGACGATTCACGTAATAAGCAGTCCAGACGCCTCCGGAGATGCCGCACGCTCATGGAGCATACGCTTGGTACTCGTGTACCCGGCACTAAGCGTTATCCGGTAAGATCCCTTGACTTTCCCTCCTCGACCGAGCCATTATACCGAGTTGCCGAATTAATTTTCATAACGCAGCAGCAGTAGCACCGTGCCGGTGAACACAGATCCCTGTTCGTTAAAAAAAATATAAAACTCTACAGCCCGATTAGACTTTTTTTGCGCTCTCAAGCAGGACTATCCAAGTGAAATGCTCGATTTTAATACACTCGGCGCCACTTTGCTAATTGAAACGTCAGTATAATTCCTTCGTTTGTGAGTGTAGAGAAATAGTAAATTATTGAAACGAACTTGTTGGAAAGATTGGTATGTTATTTTAGTGGAATTTTTAATATTGTTAGATACATTTTTTTGATTCTTGCCGATTTTTTTGTTGTCCATCACACATACCACGTTACTTTAATTATAACGGATATATATACGTACTCCATTCGGCATTGATGACTGTAACTTTGATTGACGGCCAACGTACAGATCGATACACCTATCTCCGAATTCGCAACGGATATCGGGTTTATTAAAAAAATTTCGCGATATCGTCTAAAAATTTTCGTTGGAATGTCGGGACTGCCGCGCAATCCGGAGAACAGGATGTTGTTTAAACGGCAAGTGCTTCGAAATCTTGTGGAACCGAGGAGTCTACAGGAAAACTAATCAGAGTTGGCAATTATTCGAACACGAATGGTACGCATGCACTTGTAACAGCAATTCGTAGGAGTGACCGGGAAAAAAGGACCCATGTCCTCGACTTGCGATTTCATAGGTATATCTCGAAAAATTGGTAAAAGTGGTTCGATTTATCGCTCATCACAATTATCCTTTCGATAGAGCACCGAAGCAATAAAAAAAAAAAAAATTGATCCATCGGATGCGACGTTCGATGTTGATTTTCTCTGGTCCTCTTTCTCATTTGCTGTCGTTACTTCACGAACGCGGGAGGTGCACGAGTCGCGCGATCTCGCGTAATCACGATAAGCGGTTCTCCATACTGTGTCCCCTCTATATCGACTCCACCCTTTCACTCTCCGTCGAATGCTGAAGAGCTCTCCCTCTCTCACTTTCCACTTTTCTCCCCCATTTTGTCCTCCCATTCTCCCCTTTTTTCTCGATTCGATACTAGTATATCTCGAGATCGGCTACCGGACTGGTTTGGCCTACTCGACCATTAATTTCGTTTTATCGCCTCACGGATTCGAACCTCCTTCTTGCTTTCTCTCTTTTCTCCTCTCGGAGGTAGTAATGTGTTTTAAATGTAAAACAGAACGAAAAGGTTTAGATAGAATCTATGTCTGCGAGATCGTGCATCTGCCACACACACACACACACATACACTCACGAAAAAACACTACGATTGAACAAAACGAAAGAGACTCGAGAGAAATCTGGTTCACCCGATAAAATTTCATTCAAAGTTTTCCATCGATACTTTTCTCCTCCTTATACGCGAGCAACTTATTTCTGCGTCTTTTACAGCGAAACAGTCGCCGGTGTTTCCAGCCATTTTATCGATCACACAGGCACATAGCAACGATGAAAAAAAATATCCTCATGGCGAAAGAGCTCCGACTAAGCTATCCCCCCCGTTTTTCTGAAGCACGCACTAATGGCTATGAGCCCTGCAGCGAGAAATTAATTATTATGCGCCGAGGATTTAACTCAAAGGACGAAAAGTGTCTCTCTTCTGCCGGCAGGTTGCTACAAAAGATTGTGGACCGTCGAGAGAGTGATGAAAATTAGGTTCGTACCAGAGAAGACGATCTTTCTCGTGCGGTAAGCGGCTCAGTTACTTTCATCGTCGAACTCTATTTTGTACTGTAATAATTCAGGAAAAGATCGATTTAAATAATGTGAACGTCTTTGTGAGTTGAATACAAAACATCCGTACGGTTGAGTGTAAGTTGAGACTTTGTCCATATTTGTTGTATCGACTGAAACAGGCTCCAGTAAAATCATAAACGAAGTGCAGCTTCTGGAGATACGTCTGAATATGACTGAAAATTTGGCGAAACATGTTATTCCCCGAGGATGCCGCAAGGCTCAATGGTCGCTCGAATTGGGGTTGTACCTTGAGCTTCCGGTCATGGTTTCCACAATCCCTTAGGACACACGCGCCGCAAATGCAGAACATCCGCACTGGTAGGAAGTTAGTCGCAGGACGGCAAGAAGGGTCGACTCGGGGTAGATCACAGTGGACCAACCATGTGTTCCCTCCAATATACATGCGTACAAACACACGAGCCATACACCGCGTCTCGTCCGTGAGTGAATGGTGTGTATATGGAGGAGAGCGGGGCAAAATGGAACAGTGGGGCTAAACGGGACAATGGGGCAATACGTAATTTTCCAATAGATTTTGGATGAGACAGTGGGGCGAATCGGAGCAGAAAAACCGGATGTATCGACGGGAACAAATTGGGACATCCAAAAGTGATTGGCAAATTGAGTTTTGTCCCACTATCCGGTTTTGCCCCAGCCCCGCCCCCTCCCCATATATACATATATCCATCACCAGAGTGAAACTATTGCGCGGGCAAACGGTACCAACCGCCAAAATACACAAACACCAATGGAATAGTGGTTATCTCCCTGCGTCGAGTGCCGGGCGAGGGGTGAGAGAGCGTTAGGGAGGTCAGCCGGCAGAGGATTAATTATGCAACGGATCTCAGCCGGTGCGCGGTTCGGCCAACGTTGAACCGTGCGCTGCTGTTGCCCGTCTGCCGGCCAATTAACTCCTAAAAACGACCACAAGCACCAAATCCGAGTCGTCGGTGTGATACTGGGGTGGCGGCGATCACGGTGTACAGCGCAGTTCCATACAGCGTACCCTCTTCCCCCACTCCCCCCCCCCCCCCCCCCCCCCCCCCCCCGAGCAATTCCATCGCTCAATCTCATTCGCGTTCTGTGCTCATTCCACGTTTCCCTTTATACACCTCGACCGAGCCAAGGTCTCCTTCTCCTGAATTATTCTAGCCGGTGAGCCTGAGAGGATAGCTCGTTGCTCGATTCGATGGATTATGCATTTTAAATCGACTTGGCCGGGCTCCGGAGCTCCGCTCGAATTATACCAGGCAGTGGAATCGATGCGAATTCTCTTGATAACCCGAACCGCTTAATTCTCCAAGCGAGTATTATGTAATAGCATAGATGTCGGTAAGCAGCGTTCGTCGCGTCGATGGAATAATTACGTTAACGACGATAAAGATCGAAACGTTTGAAACGAGCGACGGCAGCGTCCGCACTTGTTTATGAGAATGCTTGAGTATAGTTAGCACCCGATAAACGGTAGAGATGGAAGGGGGTGTGCGACGGGTGCGTGCGCTGCCAGGAGTAAATTGGCGTCTATGTACTAAATACCGAAATAGCCGTTTCCATTGCTGTACCGTTACCGTTGGAAGGGGTCGGGTCACCAGAGAACGATCGTCGGTACTCTTTCCATTTTCCACCCGACGCCCGTAAGCCCATAGGCGTATAGAGCCACTGCGCCGTTGTACTTGGCGTGTACACGGGAGCGAGGGAGTTGACGCGAACCGGTAGGGTAACGCTTCAGCCCCCGAGGGCTGGTTCCGACGAATTGCGAAACGGTCGAACGGGCCGGTGGTCCACGGGAGACAGAAGCAGAGCAGAGTACAGGGTTAGCGCGGCGTTCACCCGAGGGTCAGAACCAGACCTACACTGTTATTGCATTAACTCATCATTGTCATTTTTATCACGTGCTCACTTGAATCAACAGAAGCCGGAATTTCCCCGGTCTATGTGGGGAAGGGCGGGGATGAGAATTACACCAGAAGGTTGATCGCTCTCTAGCCCACCTACTCTCCCATAGCATCGCGTTAGCGTGTATACACGTATAGCTCAATATTGGTGAAGGCTATTGTCAAACATCTATATAGCATTTGTAAAATCCTGCGAAACCCGTTCGTTTGTGTGCGTTTGCTTGATCTCTGCGAATCGTGCTGAATGTCGATCACCTAGTCGCTCACGCGAGTCTACTGTGCCAATAGGGAACGACCCTTAACGACTACCGTACTCGCTTGCAATGCAATTTTCTCTCGCCTTCGTCAACTAACATTCGATTTATCGTCACCTCAGGACACCTCTGACGGAAGAGCGATGGAAAAGCTTTTTTTTTTTTTTTTACATGCTAACATTTGTAATGTAAATTGACGAAGCGTGGGAGACTCTAATATTGATGTTTGACATTGATATCGTTGGAGACGTGCGATTTTGTGGTCGGGTCTCATTTGTATCATACTAGAATAGCCAAGTTGACAAGGGCTGGAACGAGAAACGAGAGGGTGACAGTGTGCACGCTGGGAAAGGCCGAGAAGTGGATCCTTGTATATTTTATCCCTCCGCAGAGACACTCAACCGAGCACAGCGAGCCTCACTGCTCTCCGTTCTTCTTCCATGTCGTACCAGAGTCAACCAAGCTCACCGTCCAGTAATAAACTTCGAAATACTCTCTCGTCGCGTATAGACGAGTTTCGAAAGGACGTTGCCCGGAGGACCATGCCCCCGTAAAGGATGAAATTCAAAGAGAATACGAGAGATCCCGCTACATAAATGCTTCAAAGCTTTACGAGCGTCAATGTCCCCAGAATCATATACATATTGCATTATGAATATAAGATAAGTAGTACACGAATCGGAGTAGTATCAGAGTAAGGTACATCAATTTTCCTCGTGATGAAGTGAGAGCCTGTTTGTATTTTAAATGAATTTTTTTTTTTTTTTTTTTTTTTTTTTTTTTTTTTTTTTTTTTTTCAAAGGGTGTTCATTTTTTTCGGAGGGAAATCAAATTAATATCGTCTGTACAATTTTCACATATGAAACGTCGAAGAGTAAAAGAGGAAAAAAATAACCTAGAATAGGGACGTTTCACACTCGTCACGGAATGACTAATTTTGGTAACGGTAATTTGAGAAAATCGCGTCACTGGGAGTGACCGAGAGAAACTGCTGGTCCTTTAACTACGTACGAGCGATTAATTAAGCTCGTTTGTCCGTTGAGCCATGCGTGAGCAAAATCGCGCTGAATACACGAGGGCCCAAGGAACATAACGAATGCCAAGCTGGTGTGTGGACCAGTGAGAATGGTCCGGGCCACTCTGTCACTCTCGCATCATTTCATGCCCGGGCATGTCTGTCTTTCTTCATAGCACCGGTAGCAGCTACCGGTAGCAGCCAGCGGCACACCGGAATCGTCGGTCACCATTACTAAGCATTGTGTCTGCGGTTCTAGGCGATTTGTACCCTTGCCGACCACGCGCCAGAGACATTTGTTAAAGCTGCAACGCCCGCGAACCTCGGGAGCGCAAGACCCTTGTGTGTCCGACAAGAGCGCACGACGGCTTTTGTCGACAATTTAACGGGCTCATTTCCCGGGAACGAGATCTAGTCTCTTTATGAAAACTAAGTTGGGAATATTAAACCGCTCGTTTAAGTCAGATCGTCGTTAAGTGTCAGATCGTTCGTCAAATAATTTATTTCATTTTATAGCAGTAAAATTGATCCAATACATCTGTGAAACTGCCGAGCACATTTTCTTTAAAAAAAAAAATAAAAGCACGGGAAATGCAGCGAACACGAGAAGGGCTGGACTTTCGGTCGTGTTCGGCGGAATTAAATTCAGCGTTACTGCTGATGCACCACAGTCACCCCCGCGTATAGTCAGGCACCCTCGTTTGCCATCCAACATTTCGTATACCGAAATGATCGTCGGGTTCTCGGAGCAACGAAACGGAAGTGCAACACACGCATTGTTCGTTCGTTAACGAAAATGGGTACTTCGTCTCCTAAAAAAACTAATCGACCAAGTTGATTTCCCGATTTGATTAAAGTTTGGAAACTATTGCCGAATGGAGCTAACGTTGGAAGAACACTAGTAACAGCGGAGGTGCTACACAGGGCTGTATACGATATATCTTTAGGATAGTATATAGTTAGGAATATCACTGGGCCACAAATCCCCGTACGTACTGTCGAACTGCTCAATACGAGAACATACAAAACAAAAAACAAAAAACGAGTGCGCGTGGTAGGCATTTTTATTTCACTGGCCTGTATCGTCTCTCGAGTACGTCAATAAACACTGACACAACGAGCCCAAAATGCCCGTACAATTTTGGGACATCGACATCTTTGTGAATGGGGGCAGGGAGTAACGGGCGGCTTTTCTCAGAATGTAAAGTTTTAATGAACCTGTGAATAATAGGCCCGATTGAAGTTTCATTAACGCAGGCTTCCGGTCTGATGAACCTAATTTTACTTACGTCCTGTATTGGTATACAAGTTGAACCAACTATTCAACGGGATGAAAGCATATTAGGGTTAAGGGTGAACGTGGTGGTCGAGAATTCGAATTATTTATGACGTCGCAACACTTGCCGCTGGTCTGCAGAGACGCGCATAAATTACCAAGTTAAAACAAACCCCCATAAATACAGTAGAGGCGAGGTGAGTCGAGGGTCCGCCGGTGCCTTCCGACTCAGGGACAAGCGTCCTCTTGTAGTCGGCTTTTAAAAACTTTCTAATAAATTCATAAGCTACCTTGGAGACCGAAACTGGAGACCGAAGGACGGAGGGATTAGCGAATGCGTTAATACGGTGAGCCAGGCGTGTCCCACGTGTGTAACGAACACGCGCTACCGACATAACTCGCTGAGATGATAGTGGGCTTACACAACCAGATAATATCCCGTTCGCCGCGACCAAAAGGGAATTCATTTTTATATAATTAACTAATAATATTAACACGAATTAAACAATTTAATTTTCGTTTACTCGATGATAATTTTTAAATATTCTGTAATTCATTTATTGATATCACTTAATTTTATTTATGGTTTGTTACTAGTATCATTGGAAAAATATTATTTCTTTCGAATGTTAAAATTTCCAACGTTCAATACAAATAAATTTTGATTACCATGCTAAAATTAATATTTTTCAAAACCCTTAAGCAAATGAGTAATAATTAGTATAGACATGAGAAGAACCAGTGGGGAAATATTCATTATTTAAGAATTATATAACGACAATCTGTAGGTTTAGATCGGATATTTTATTTAACGTATTACGATCAAGAGATTCGTCATATGAAAATAGATTTTAAAAACATACACATCAAATTAATGCGTTACTATCTGAACGCGAGCGAGAGCGAGGTATTAGAAGTGTTCATAATTAATTGCAGATGAAATTGGAAATAATTTATTCCCGGCAGGCCACATTATTGTTGTCGTAATATTGATTAATATATCCCAAGTCTGGGTACTTAGCTGGTTCGCAAAATGTTGTACATAGAGAAGACGAAAACAAACTCTCTTCCGATTAATTTCCAATATTACAAAAAAGTACATTAATTATCGTTTAATATAGGGAAGAGCGGGGCAAAACGGGGCAGTTGGGCAAAACTAAATTTGCCAATTATTTTTGGATCGGACAAGGTGGCAAAACCGGGCACAAGAGTCTGATGTATCGATGGGGCAAATTCGGGCATCCAAAAATTATTGGAAAATTTCGTTTTGCCCCATGCTCCGGTTGGCCCTGCCGCCCCATTTTGCCCCGCTCTACCCTACGTAATGTTTGCAAATTTCAAGTTCCAGTATATTAAAAGTACAATTTATTTTTACAGTGTATCTATACATATATATATATATATGTATAATATATATATATATATATATATTATCGTTAAAATTAAAAAATAACCTCTGCAATGCCGCCGACCTTGGTCTGTACTATTGCAGAATTAAAGAGACGTTCGTACATGTATATTTGGATACGCGTACGATATGGATAATATACTGCAGTATACGGGGGAGGCGTAGTCCCTCGCCTCTTTTGTCCGGCAAATGGGATAAAGTGCGCTGGATATATTACGCTCTGCGCGATGTTGCCGGATGACGAAAGCTGCAAAGGGGGAGCAAGAGGGGGGAGGGGTGGGGGAGGTCAATGAGATCGAAAGTGTAACAGTACAGAGAAAAATATTGCTACAGTACAGAGTGCAGCTCTCACAGGGTAATAAAAAGATTTTTTGAACTCTCTCGCGAAATAACGTTCGTTGTATTATGGGCACCGTCAAAGGGAAACTCGAGCGTATGACAGTTTTCACACATAGAAAATAACATAGAAAATGTCTACCTTTCATAAAAGTAAAACCGTCAAAATTGACCCCAGAATTTATTATAGGATATAGCAAACTGAAATTTGCAGATGGCGTAATTTTAAGGCAATTTTTATTCTATTCCTCAGCACTGATTATGATACTATAACTCATTTTACTCTTTGCGTTGTGTTTGATTCAGAAATTCAGATCAATTGGGAATGTGGGATTTTGAAAAGTTTAATTTCAGAAAAATTTAAAATTTTCAAAAGCCCAGAAAATTTAAACGATTGGATCAATTTTTACCAAATTTAATACGAAACATTCTACCGTGTTAGTCCATTCCCATGCCAAATTTAAGCTCGACACCTCCATGTTTACTCAAATTACACGGTTTTTGGTAATTTTTGAAAAAAAAAATCAAAATTCCATGAAATCTGACCCCTTCGGTAGATTTCGGCCAAATTAAATACCAAAGGTCTTTGATAAAAAATACTATATTCGTGTGCAGTTTTATGACGATAGCTCGAAATTTGCGAAAGCTAGAGCTACCACAGACTTTTTTCAAAAATTTCGAATTCCCGTATAATCCCGAAACGGGTCGCAATCTTTATGAAAATTATATCGAAGGAGGAGACGTGACCACTCTACTAGTGTACAAAATTTGAACCCTCTATTCCAAGCTGTTTCCGAGTTATAGTCGTGCTAAGCGATGCACGCTGTCACACACACACTCATACAACCGGACGCCAGCTAAAAATCACATTTCTCGACGTTTTCGACCATTTTTAGTACGCTGACATTAAAATCTCGACAAAAAATGTTTCACGAAAACATACCTTCCTCTATGAGGGAGCAAAATAATTATTCATCCTATATTGCGGAAAACTGATATTTGTCAAAATGGTGTTGATATAATAGAGTTATAATATGTAATTTATGTAGGCACCAGTGGAATCGTCGTGAAAGTGAATTTCATCGCTTACTGTACAACTCTGATTTCAACTTATCCTACGCTCCATCGTCCACGTGTACATAGAACCGGAAACCGGAATAATTGAAGGCGACCGTCCCCGGGTTGGAGCGATCGTATTTCCGGACTTGGCCGATAGTATTGTCCTGCGCGGGGGACGGGCACCCCGGAGAAGCACCGCAACCGCACCGACCTCCAATTATCGTGCGGGAGTCACGTGGCACCGGATGGAGATAGCGGTGACGGTGGTTCTTCCCCGGGGTCCCCGTGGACCGTCCGCAAACACCCGTGCTTGCCCCGCCCGTCAACGTTCTCCTCCATTCCGGTCCTCGTTCAACTTGGCCATCGTCACGCTGAGAGGGGGCTAAATTAATTATGAAAACACACAAACCACCCCGTCGACACCCTCGCCCGAGACCGGACTGATACGCCCGATCGCCTTTATCGTCTCCACGGTGTACTCTCCGCACGCCAGCTTCACAGTCTTCTCCGAAGGATTGTGTGTCGGATGGAGTAGGTCTACTCCAAATTTCTCGTTCCAATGTATTTGCGTTATAGATGTTGCCCGAAGATTCGATATCGTATTCGTGAGCACGTTCGACCAATCGGTGCTTCAATACACTCCATAATTGAGATGATAATTCGGCCGATGATGCATTCTCGAATTATCATGAATTATGATGAATGAGCCAAATCGGAAGTATACTTTCCGGTATACATCCGATCAAGACAGATCGGATCTCGATTTATTCATCGAGTTATCGTCACCTCACCCTCGGTACATAGGATTCGGAAGATTTATGGAAGCATTTTACGAGTCTCGATTATTTTGAGGCTGACGAGTCGAGCGGAAATCACGAGTCCTCATTAGGCATTCCGAGGTCGAAGGGTCCCGAGAGTATGGGATTCCCGAGCGGTGGAGCAACATTCGCCGAGCAGGGATATTCCATCCCCTTCACCTTGCCCTCCCTAACGACCATGGGGTATCTCCCGTATAAGATCGGACGTTTCAATAAACCTTGGGAAATGTCGACCGAACCGCTGACCACCGTTACGACCGGCACCCGTCGACCTGCTCGTCAGCACCTTCCGTCCCATCGTAGGATACTAAATTGTGCATATTCTTCCGTATCACTGCCCTGCCGGGAATCCCGTTCGCTCGTTGCATCATTCCTACTTTCGGTGTTAAAAAACGATTTTCCACTGTCGCTTTATTGGTACTGTCATTGGCTGTTACGCGAGGGGAAAAACCTCATTTTTCCCCATTACACAGCTCTGATTGACTGACATTTCACGAAACTTCCTCTAGGTTGCATTGTGTACATGTTGTACGAGGGAATCGAACGAAGAACGTGAGCTGTAGCCCTCGTGTGTACGACCTTACGCGTACAAGGTAGGTATATAGGGGGAAAAATCGAGAGCGAGAGTCTCGCGAAAACTCGATCTCCTTCCGATTGTCTGCGAAATAGTCCGGTAATAGAAGGACAGCGGGGGCGGAATGAGAGAAAGTAAGGGACGATGCTTGGGGATACGGGACTGAGAAAATTTGACCGGAAATATATCCAACGATGTTACACGATGGTTCTCAAACAAGTTATCCAACGAAAATTCGTTCTCTCTGCTTCATTTTTTTTTTTTTTTTTTTTTTTTTTAAATTTCCGTCAACGCTTTTCTATCTCCATACGGGTCAGGAAAGTAGTGTCTGTGATCGACAGAAGTGAATCGGACGCTGTTCTTTATTTTTTTCGTTCCACCGAGTGTCCGATCCGCTTAGCCGCCGGGAAAGTTTATTTCAGAGCGGAGTTTTATTTATTTCCACTTGTTTGGAGAGTAAGGAAGTTCGGAGTGCCCAGCTGGGTGGGAACCACGGCCAGCTGCGCGGTCACGGTTCATTTTGTCGGGCCGGTTGTCCCAACGATGCGCCCTTTTCTCCATCCCCCTGACTCACCCTTCCCGCTCTCATCCCTGCCACGAAAATCAGCCTCGACAGCGCGTCTCCTCTTCTCTCGTCTCCGCCACATTCGTCTTTTACCGGCCAAAAGCGAACGGATCTATCTCCATGAAAAAAAAGTAAATGGCCAAAACACGGTCCTACGAGCCCATAAAAATCACGCTCTCGGAATATCGACGATGCTTGTCTCTCCAAGAATCAAAGACCGCACGCACACTATTTTTTCGCTCTTAATATACGATCCCGGTTTGTTCAACGATAATTTTCCGTCTGTTTCTCCTTGCCTCTTTCGTAAATTGGAGCCATGGGTCGTTTATTGGATCGGCATGAATCGCTGACGACGGGAACTGGGAAAACGCAGACGCTAAAGTCTCTGGCAAGAGGACGTGGGTTCCTCCTCTTGACATCTACAGAAAAAAAAAGCAATAGACTTTTCTCGATTTTTCTGCCTGGAATTTTGTCCGAGACTTTCCTATTAGACACTGAGACCCATCACTTTCTTCACCCTTTTCCGTCTCGGCGTCTTCGTTCTAATTTAATTCGACGATTTTCTCTAGGGAAACGATAACACTTGCTTCTGGCCTCGGGCAGGAAGCACGAAGACACATCTAACCAAACTTTCGTTTCATTTAGTCAAATGACCGGAGAGAGCTCTTATCCCCGGGGGGGGTATAAGCTAGACGGAATCAGCAATGAACTCGCGTGAGAAATTGTTAGTAGCGCCAGAGGCGAATAGAGCCCTGAAAGCTCGTGAAAGCTCGTGAAAGCTCGTGAAACCGCGTGGTGCCCTCTGGTGCCATGGAAAATTGGTGGAACACGAGCGAGCTCGATGATATTCCTTGTGCTAAATTGGAGGTCGAATAGACGCATAGGGACGGAGACTCGCTACGTCTCCAATTTCCTACCAACCATGTAGATTTGCATATGGCTCATGTACAAGTTGAACAATGAAATTGCCGGTGATAACAATTGGACAAAAAAATTTTATCGCAATATTTTCATATAAAAGAGAATACAATATTTGTAAAATGCTTAATATTACTTGAGTTTCGCGTGGCCATTGATTAAAACTCCGCAAGAGAACATTGTTAAATTCTTGTGATTTAATAGCGCAGCGAACATTCGCCAAAAAAAATGAGGTATATCTGTCCCGGCACGTGAATCAGGTAAAAGCGAAGCGTAGTAGAAACGAGATTTCGACACGCGAACGTACAGTTTCTTTTTGTTTTGTATACCGACCGTGACCCGGCAAACTTAACGTTCATTTGCCGGAAATGCCGGTGGAGCGCGGCAGCGTCGAAACGACGGGAAGCGAAAAGGGGTTCAAGTGAGAAGAGGAGCCTCGAGAAGTTAGCCGACTACTTTCACCGAGGAACAACGGACGGCGGGCCAAGGCTCGACTTTCAAAAGGACGGACCACCACCTTCCTCTGCCCCGACTCGCTCATTCGCTGCTTTACCGCTATTTTAATTAGCTACGCCAGCCGGTAAACAATGAGCTCTTATTTCGAACGAATAAATTTTCAACAATCCCCTTTGCGTCAGCCTGGTGAACGACGTCGGCTAACTGCGACTTTCTCTCTCCTCGTTCTTGATTAAATTCTCTCTCGTTTACAGGGCCTGAGCACCGATTTGATTCTTCAATTATTATATTACTCTCTTGACGAAAGTAATCTTGTAAAAAATCACAGTTTGTGTCTCTTAAACTTTCGGGCGGATGGCCGTATACGCCAACAATGGATCGCAAAGAATTACGTTGGTCGCGCGAACAACCAGAACGAAGAGAAGAATAGGGAAGAAAACGAAAGGAAAGAAGACCGGACCTTAAAAGAGCGACGGGATCGACGAAAATCGTTTGTTACAGATGGCGATACCTGCCCGATATCCCTTCGGCAAATATTTAAGCTTTCGGGTGTTTACCGATAGTCGAGATTGCAAACCCGAAGTCTCACTGGAAGCGGGGCTCTGAGGAGAGGAGAGCGACGGTACCCGGACGGAATTTCGGATACCAAAGTTTACGGCCTCTGTGTCTCGTTCGAATCTCCTTCTCTTTCTCCGTTTGCCTTCAATGGTAGCTTAATCCGGCTGTACGTATTCTGATGGAAATACACGTTGTCAATTGGACTGATATTTCGATATTAAAGTTTTTCGTAAATTCTGTCTTCGATTCCGATGTTCTGGCCTGACAATTCTACGTTTCATCATCAGTTATTTAACACCATTATATCCCGACGAAGTTCCACGGATGCGTTAAAGCCGACGGCAGGGTAGTTGCAGCGGGGTGGTTTGCAAGGTTCATCGCGTTCTTGGTGCAGGAAGGTGGAGAAAGGGGCAAACGAATTTTGAGCGCAGCCCAGACTCTCGGCTTATCACCCACCGGTTCCCCCCCGCTTACGGTTGCGAGAGACATTCATTTGCATTTCAAATCACTCTCGCAAGTACCTGGATGTAGTCGGCTCACGCGTTCGCGTCGGCGACTGCGACATGGCGATGTCGACGTCGCGACACATTCCGTATTGCTTTTGCTGCCGGAATCCTCACGGGATTGCGGGCGAGAAAGTTGATAGTACTAACTGGTAAAAGGTTTCCAAGTATATATCCATAGCATAATATATAGCATAGCATAAAGTTTCACTTGGAACCGAGCTCGGGGGAAGTTGGAGTATCAAACAGTATCGCCATTGTCCTTCGAAAGAGCCGAGCATGTATCGTTATTATTATGACAATGGCTTTCGTTGGATCGCTCAAAACCCGGAAAATGTCAGGATTTTAAACTTTCTTCGAAATTACACCGCCGGCATGGACTCTGTTAAATTTAATAGCGACGTTTCTTCAGCAGTGCAAAGCAGTATCAACGCGGGACGCTATCGAACCTTTCTTCTTTAAACAAATTAGTCTACTAACCTTGCCAACCCCGGTGAGTTCCTTTACGCCGATCCTTCGTAGTAGAGACGGTGGCGCAGGTGGCGGTGATTTGAGCAAAAGGGCTGCGTATCCATTCGGGAAGATCGGTTGCTCATCGGGACCCATATTCTCGTCACCGGATCGTCGTCGTCTGTGGGGACTCGAGGAAAGATTCAACTTTTGAGCAGCCCTGAAACATAAAAATCGACAAATTCATTTTAAGAAATGTTAAAAGGCTAGCACAGATGAACAAGTTTTATGAATTCGACACCCGTCGTAACGAGTCTTGAGATTTTGCGGGATTGACCTCGTGGCTGGGTGAGGGGGTGGGGGAGGAGGTTCGATAGCTTTCGACGGCTGGTGCCTGGAGCCCCGACCGCTGCTACCTCCACACCGAGAGGTATGTGTCTCGGGGGTGACTGGGTGACATACTCCGTAGCTCGGGCCGGTAATCAGCGCAGGTAATGTGCCGGAACCCGACGGTGCTGTAGGGCCGCGATTTCGTGCCAGCACCCAGGGTGCCCGTTTAAAGGGGGTGTCGGTAGGCAGGCCGTCGGTAAAACCGAAAGCAAGAGAGATAGGGAAACGCGAGACGAGAGCGAGCGTACCTCGCATCCGGGGGTTGCCTCGTCGACCCGGAGACTCGAGGGTGGCCCTAACTCCGCGCCAACCCCCGGGCCTCGTTAACCCACGCTCTGTGAAATTGGAAATACCGGAGCGCTAGGATGGTCCTCGTTCTGGTACGAGCCCCTGGTCTTCCTTCTTCCTCTCCTCGTCGTCGGTGAATTGGTAGCCGTAGCGGGAGTAAGAGGGACAACGTCAAAGCAAGCGGGTGCATCAACGAAGCTAGGACAAACAAAAAAGTAACAGCCGTGTCGCGAGGCGCGTGCGGATGAGATAGTACGTCGTAAAAAATTTAGGGTCATCAACGCTCTCGTCCCTCCGTACGAAATACGCGACCAACTAATAATCCACTTTTCGCACGGTATACTCCGATACCGTCCCATTCCGGATACTTCCAAAAGCAGCTCACTTTTCGGTTTTATCGAACGACTTAATAAATAATTGGTGATTAAATTTATTGACGCCGTTTAAATTAAATTACCGTCGTCCGAGTGTACTTGTACTGTGCCTCGAATGCAGAAGTGAAACTGTCATAACAGTTTCAGTCACTTTGAAGTGGCGAGTCAACCACGACAGGAGACTCCAGTATGCAGTTACGAGGTGTACGCGTGAATAAGCTACCGTCAATATTATATAATGTACAGCGGAGGTTGTCAACGAGCGTCCCAATCACGCTCGGTTGAATCTCATTTTAACGAGCAACGTAGTCCGGAAGTTGGCTCGCTTACTCGCTACTGCTCCGGAGTAGGGCCACCAGTCTCTCAGCCTCGCTCCACGGTGCATTAACTGTCGTGACTTTCATGCTCCTTTTAATTATTCCAAGTTCTATTTTTTTTTTTTTTTTTTTTTTTTTTTTTTTTTTTTCTTTCTTTTCTT
>JAPYZC010001581.1:0-36940 GCA_030522665.1 Ichneumoninae sp. A BG-2022a | reverse complement strand
GCTAGAATTTTTTTAGATTTTTTTCTCATCGAGAAGTGTTTGTAATCTTTGTCTTTTTTCTCTCGAACTTAGGCGGCGTCAGTCATTGTGCTAGTACTATCTTAAACGACCTCCATTCGCGAGGCGTTGTCGCCTTCCAGAGACGAAACGAAGTCTTCGATAATGGGATCTTCGTCGTCGATGCAAAGACCAAACTTGATCACTTTGCCTCGGCGTTTTCGCCAGCCTCTTCCTTTTGTCAGAGTGTTTAGATTACCGGATGATCGGGATTAAATTAATGAAAGAATCAAATTTTAGATCACTAATCCGACAATTTATTTCATACCTAGTTAAACTATAAATTTGACAAGGTGTTTTCATTAAATAAAACTTGTGTCTGGGATGGATATAGAGGGCAGCATCATGTTACAACATTTTTTTAAATTTAATTACCATAACGTTGTAATAAAACCTAACTTAACATGAAAAAAAGTTATCCATTTGGTGTTTTTCGTTTTTTTTAGGAATGATAAATAAATGAATCATGTATGATACAAGATAGAGAGGGATGCGCGGTCGACGATGGTATTTAACCCCGGGTACCACATAAAACGTGGTCCCATTCGAAACAGTCTCATTCAATGACTAAACGTAAATAGTTAACTTAATAAGTTATTGTACATTAGATCATTGTGCCTTCATTGACTTTAATCGACCTCCTCCATTCGCGAAGCGTCCTCGCTGTCGCCTTCCAGAGGCGGCACGACGTCGTCGACGGCTTTCGGCTCGTCGGGAATGGGGTCCTCCTCGTCGATTCCAAGACCCAGCTTGATCATTCTGTAGATCCTCGCAGCGTGAACCTGGGGCTCGTCGAGCGTGAAGCCGGAGGATAGGAGAGAAGTCTCGAAGAGGAGCACGACGAGATCCTTTACGGCCTTGTCGTTCTTGTCGGCCTCGGCCTTTTGTCTGAGGGTCTCGATGACCGGATGATCGGGGTTTATCTCGAGATGTTTCTTCGCCGCCATGTAGCCCATCGTCGAGGTGTCGCGAAGTGCCTGGGCCTTCATTATTCTCTCCATGTTTGCGGTCCATCCGTACTGAGAAGTGACGATGCAGCAGGGAGAGTCCACGAGACGGTTGGAGACGACGACCTTCTCGACTTTGTTGTCGAGGATGGTCTTCATCGTTTTGCAAAGTTCCTCGAACTTGGCCTTGTCCTCCTCCCTCTTCTTCTTGTCGGCCTCGTCCTCGGGAAGCTCGAGACCCTCCTTGGTCACGGACACGAGCTGCTTGCCGTCGAACTCCTTCATCTGCTGAACGACGTACTCGTCGATCGGCTCGGTCATGTAGACGACCTCGAAACCACGCTTCTTGACGCGCTCGACGAAGGAACTGTTGGCGACCTGTTCCCTACTCTCACCGGTGATGTAGTAGATGTGCTTCTGACTCTCCTTCATGCGACCGACGTAGTCCTTCAGCGAGCACGCCTCGTCGCCGGAAGCGGAGGTGTGATAGCGCAGGAGGTCGGCGAGTTTGCTGCGGTTCGTTCCATCCTCGTGAATACCGAGCTTGATGTTCTTGCTGAACTGCTCGTAGAACTTCTTGTAGTTCTCCTTGTCCTCGGTGAGCTCCTCGAAGAGCTCCATGCACTTCTTAACGAGATTCTTGCGGATGACCTTGAGGATCTTGTTCTGCTGCAGCATCTCACGGGAGATGTTGAGCGGCAAGTCCTCGCTGTCGACGACGCCCTTCATGAAGTTGAGGTACTCGGGAATGAGTTCCTCGCAGTTGTCCATGATGAAGACACGTCGTACGTACAGTTTGATGTTGTTCTTGCGCTTCTTGTTCTCGAAGAGATCGAAGGGCATGCGACGGGGAACGAAGAGGAGAGCGCGGAACTCGAGCTGTCCCTCGACGGAGAAGTGCTTGACTGCCAAATGATCTTCCCAGTCGTTGGTAAGAGATTTGTAGAACTCGCCGTACTCCTCCTGGGTGATGTCGTCCGGGTTTCTGGTCCAGATGGGCTTGGTCTTGTTCAGCTCCTCGTCCTCTGTGTACTTCTCCTTGATGGTCTTCTTCTTCTTTTTCTTCTCCTTGTCCTCCTCCTCCTCGTCCTCGCCGACGTCCTCGATCTTCGGCTTTCCGTCATCCTCCTCCTTCTTCTCCTCAGCCTCGGGCTCGGCCTCGTCCTCGCTCAGCTCCTTCTCGCGCTCCTTCTGAACGACGAGCTTTATCGGATAACCGATGAATTGCGAGTGCTTCTTGACGATCTCCTTGATCTTGCTCTCCTCAAGATACTCGGCCTGGTCCTCCTTGATGTGAAGAACGATCTTCGTACCGCGACCCAGAGGCTCGGTGTTGTCGGTTCGCACCGTGAAGGAACCACCGGCACTCGATTCCCAGACATACTGCTCGTCGTCGTTGTGCTTGGAGGTGACCGTTACCTTGTCAGCGATAAGGTAAGCCGAGTAGAAACCAACACCGAATTGACCGATCATGGATATGTCGGCGCCGGCCTGGAGAGCCTCCATGAAAGCCTTGGTGCCAGATTTCGCGATGGTTCCGAGATTGTTGACGAGGTCTGCCTTGGTCATACCGATACCGGTGTCGATGATCGTCAGGGTTCCGTCGTTCTTGTTCGGAATTATCTTTATGTAGAGCTCCTTTCCGCTGTCCAGCTTCGAGGGGTCCGTCAGCGATTCGTAGCGAATCTTGTCCAGGGCATCGCTGGAGTTGGAGATCAGTTCTCTGAGGAAGATCTCTTTGTTGGAGTAGAAGGTGTTGATGATCAGGGACATCAACTGGGCGATCTCCGCCTGGAAGGCGAAGGTCTCCACCTCTCCCGTACCCGTCTCCATCAGTTCAGGCATCTGCAAAAATAATCGTTAAACGTTAGCAAGCTTTTCTTTTGTCATGTGTAAGTAAATTCAATTCGTTGGTGTGTTAGGTCGAGTGACTTTGACATAGTTTGCGTCTAAGAATAATTTTAATGATTTGCGAAAGTATTGCCGCTAGGTAGATTCACCACAAGAAAGCAGAACTCTCATTTCGCTCCCGACAAATTGGTTTCCGATATGGTTTTGGGCAGTCCAAGTTACCGGAGATTAAAGGAATATTAAAAAAAAAAAAAAAAAAAACTAATCTCAGAGTGAGAAAATCAATGCATATCTGCTCAGCTATGCGTTCTTCTATTCATGACCATCCACTGCTAGTGGATTTTTTTAATTACCAGTGATACATCAAATTCTTTCTGTTGGATACATTTAGTGTCTTTTAATAACAAATGAACGTTTATCAGAGCATATTCAGGAAAATCTAAGCTCTGAAAAGAGACCATGTGGTAATATAAGAACGCCAATTTCAGCTGCTTATACATGTGGACAAATTAGCCCTGCTTTGCTCCCCACAAATCAGTTTCTGGTACAGTTTTGGGCAATCTGAGTTCCCGGAGATTAAAAGAACAATCGATTTTTAAAAAATGATGTAGAAGCGTGCATCCTTGAATGCAGATATGCCTGGCTATGGGTTTTTCTATTCGTGACAGTGCACTGTGAGTGGATTTTTTAAATTACCAGTGACCAGTGATACATCCGATTCTTTTTACAAAATACATGTAGTGCGTTTCAACAAGAAAAGGACGCTTGTCAGAACGGATTATGGGAAAAACTAAAGCCTGAACGGAGTGCAGACTTGAATATATTCAAATAAATAAATAAATACAAGAACACGTTTCAGCTGTAAACGTTTCGAATATTTCCGGATTTATCAGAACGGACCAGAACTGCATTAAAGAAAGCACCCGATCAGTCAAACGCACGGAACGCGGTGAACGAACTCGAAAAATCACATGCTTATTCTCGGTTAACGGGAAGTACGAAAAAATGATTCACAGGCTCGAGGATAAAATAATCCGGATCGAAAGATGGTCGAACACGAGACGAGATTGCGGAAAAAAAAAAAAAAAAAAACCGAGCGCGAAGAAGCTTCGAGAAGGATTCGCGGCCACGACGCATCCGAGTTATTACCGGAGAAAAAGAACCACACCGCGTCACACAAAAAACCGTTGGAATCCCGTACAGTACGAAACGACAGTTCGCAATAGAAGAGTCAATGGACAAAAAAAACTATTCAGTTATTAATAAACACTTGCAAACTTACGTTTCGTGATCGTATATCTCGAAGAAATTCGAAATAAAGAACGCTTGTGGGTTATGTTGCAGCGGCACGATCCGCAGTTTCACAGTAGTAGTTGCTGTCTGCCGCGCCGGGGGGCTCGACTCCCTTATATATCCTCAGCGATCGTAGAACATTCTAGAAGCTTCGAGAACTTTCCTCGTTTCGCTCGTGTGTCACATCCGGTCAAATTCGCGATGGTTAACAGTGGCGAAACGCTTAATCGTCGCGTATTTGTTTAACCGAGAAAAATATCGAGCCTCAATTAAATCCAGGGTCACGACACTGGTGCGCGTTGAATTATGTTTCGTTCATTATGCGAACGAGATTGTTGTACAGTTGCGTGCGGTTCAACTCTGTACTTCCGCCATTTGTTAGGTAGCGTGCTTCTAGAAACCTCTGGGCGACGCTCGGGAATGCTTCGTAACGTGGTCTTGGAGAAAAATGCTATTGAAATTACATTTTTTTATACGATATGATGGGTGAGGTAATATATGCAAATACTTTATTTTCCGATCAGTCGAGTACATCGCGACGAAAAAATCATCGTGTACATCGATGATAATTCTCCGTTGTTTTTGCCGGATCGATACAATGAATTGCTATGCTATTTTTGTATCAGCTGATAAATTATCACTGTCTCAACTATTGCTATCGACGATTGGACTCTTAGAGACGAATTTTTATGAAAACGATATCTGTAATAGAGCAAACGATAATATCTCTAATTATTGGTATGTAATGCTATTATACTTTGTGCTCGTAGAAATGCGTCTTTATCGGGGCGTGGGAGTCGGCGTCCGGTAATGCCAAAAAATTCTAGCAACGACACACATCGTTCGTAGCGTTCGATTACAGACGCGTCATTAACATTCGTCATTGTCGCAATAGTTATATCTGCAATCTCATACTAGCATCGCGTATTGATCTGCTTAGATGGCGGCCGGTGGATGATGCATCTAGGTCGACCCTGTGAAACGCCGCGACCATGAGAGCAGACGCATCGGGCGATCGATTCGATTCCCGCAACGGGCAGCCGGTAAGCTTCCTCACGACAAACTTTTATCATCTCAAAGTACGGTGGGCAATTGTTCGCCCACCATCTTACCATGAATCGTACGGCAGGCGTTAAAAAAAACGCATTACAGATTCGAGGTGGCGCAATGAATGTTACATTGCATATTTTTTTTGCATGCTAGCCAATAATACATCGAGCAGAGGTTATCCTCGGTAGATTAACCGTCCCGGCAAAACGGTCGTTCATTCGCTGCGATCTCTAGATTACCAGCATCGAAACGCGAGTAACAAGGAAGTGGCGCTATCCGCTAGGAAATTCGAAGCTTTTGTCGAACGTTCATCGGCCCTGTAGAGATTTTCGAGTGCAGAACGTGCTTCGCTCCCCCACTCGCTTTACCAGTTAAGGCGAATTGAAACAGCTGTGCGTGCGAGAGAGACGGTTGTAATTTTCAAATTAACTTCATTCAATGGCGCTAATTTTTTTGAAAAATAATTAATTTGCACCGGGTGCGAAATCACTGTGCGCATCCGGATCGAATTTGCTTTTCCCTGAAAAAAAAGTAGCGACCTTGAGAAAAGTTCATTACAGTTTTCATTTCCAACCGCGATATTGCACTTCCCCTTAAGGCCCTGCGAATGATGTACCACGTGACATGTGAGTGCGAGAGAGATAGATGTATTTAAAATCGGTTGACTTGTCGGATAAAACGGAAGCATCTACGTCTACGGTCTCTGAATTGCATTCATTACAGATTTTGGTTACCGACTGAGTCGTTTCACATGTCGGTAATGCGATATGAAACAGCCTCTCGCCAAATCGTCCCCTGCTCGGTTGGTGACATATCGGCTTTTTCTATCTTTCTATCTTCTACTATGAACGCATTAAAATCTAACTTTAATGGCCCGAAGTTTTATTAGCCTCGAAGAAATTTTTTTACCGACCGCGGTATCTACTATTACTCCTCGGGCGCTTGCAGCGCCCGAAACCGTCCGGTCTTATAATCGGCCGACCGGCAGACCGTTAGTTAAGATATATCTACGATTCTACTGCGCTCAATACGGTTGCCGGGAGAAACGTTTCTCCGTACAATAACAATCTCCCATTTACGTATATACTACTCGTAGTAACGTCCACTTGACAAATCACGTTGCAGTCAACGTGCCACGATTAGTATCGAATGCTATGATTTAATTGTGACTATTTTCAAACTCTTGGAATCTACTAACAGGACAAGTCTTCGGAATTAAATGCTTCACATTCAATTTATACTCGTATTTTTTTTCCTTATCGTGACATATCGATTACGGGAAGGGAGTAAATTACTCAATCGCTCTTAATATCTTTATTTAATTTAATATACAATATCTTTGATCCGCGTCACATATAAGTCATCGACTGGTAGAATTTTTTTTTTTTTCCACAATTTTATAACGCTTAATACGGTTGCCCGGAGAAACGTGTATAGTTACAATGAAAATCTCCGATTCGCGTATATCTTATTCGCAACAACGTTTGCGCGAAAAATCACGTTGGATCAAACATGTCACGATACGTATATTAATACAAATACCATTATCTAATTACAATTTTCCAATTTCTCCTCGAAACTATTAAAAGCGCAAGTTTTTCCAATTAAATGCTTCAAATTCTACGGTTAATTTAATTTTTTTCATATAATAGTATATCGCTTACGGGAAGGGAGTAAATTATTCTATCGCTCTTAATATCTTTATTTAATAAATATAACATATTTGATCGGTGTTACATACAAGTAATCGAATAACAGTATTTTTGTTCGGAAGGAAGTATCTTGTTTACACGCTTACTAATAGAGACTCGGATAATCACGCTACCGCGGACGTAGCGCGGAATTCCCAGTCACTGATAGACGTGGAAATTCCTCAACAAGATCTTGGCTATATAATTTTTGCAAATTATATACCCAGAAACATAAACAGCTACGTTTCCGGTAGAGCGTAATCCAAAGTGATACAAAGTCGTTCCTGTTAAGTCATCGAGTCTACACGCTTTATCGTTGACTTTATAACTCATGTACAGCTGTTCGCAAACACGCTATAAAAAGGAGTATCGTGCGTTCGGGTTCACGCGTCTAATCTCCCGCGATTTTCCCCACTTACGCGAGACGGGCCGAGTAGGGGGAACCCTCTGTTCAACAATACCGTGCATGCGCGTACTGGTACCTGCCAAAGTGGGACTCTTCTCCATTGTGGGAACGTCTGTCGTCACGCACCGCGACTTAACTTGAAAAAAAAAAACGTCGAGTATTCCGGGGCCACGAGGTTGAACAACAGTAATAAAAAAAAGAAGACGGGAACTCTTAATTGATCTCGTTAAATATATCTTGTCACAATCTCACTGAATATATTTCAAATTCTTTGAAAACTCTTTGTATCTACGATAAATATATATATACAAAAATACGCAGGAGGTTGAACAACAGTAATAAAAAAAGACGGGATCTTAATTGATCTCCTTGAATGTATCTTGTCACAATTCTGACTAAATATATTTCAAATTCTTTGAAAACTCTTTGTATCTGCGAAAAAAATATATCTCTATATACCGTGTGCACAAATGTGCAAACGAGCTTGAAAAACAGTAATAAAAAAATACGGATTCTCCGAATTGATCTCGTTAAATATATCTTGTCAGAATTCTAACAAAATATATTTCAAATTCTTTGAAAACTCTTTGCATCTACAAAAAAAACATACATTTATCCAAATATGTACGCGAGATAAAATAAAAAAATTGAAGGGAAAGAAAAAGAACGACGAACGCTCGTTATAGGATATACGCAGTGCGGCTGTTCACTACAAAATTTGTTTTCACCGTTCGGCCTCCGTGAGTGTCGGGATTCGACGGGCGAACGAAGGTCGTTGGAGTTGATATGGCGAGGAGCTTAACTCCGGTAACCTAGCTTTATGATGTCGAATAATACTCATACAGCTAGATAACCAAAGAAAATGTCCGCGCCAAGATCCTCTTCTCTCATCGTAATGTATATTTTTTTGTGCGCAAGTTGCACAAATGCTGAGGGGTTTCCGGCATTGTCTGCCGGCTGGACGACGCGGGACGTCTCGATGTTCCTTCTTCCGGTCCCTCGACGAGCCCGAGATAATCCATTCTCGCTTTTATCTCCCTCTCACAGCGATTGTGTCCCTCGAGGTCGTTTCTCCGCTGGCTTTTTCTCGTCCACGTGGTCGCGCACCTGGAACACGGAGAATTCGAAACTTTAACACACAACGGTCCCCTTTGTCGTGAGACGGCGAGAGACCCGGCGAGCTGCGCAGTACCCATAAATTGATTGATATGCGCACCCGGGTGTGCGCACGAAAAGTGAGACACAACCGTTGACATTTCGGAGTGAAAGTCGAGCGCGTGTTGACGCACACACCGAGCCCATGCAAACCGTTGAGTTCTCTCTCTGCGCGACGGGTTTCTGTCCCGATTGGCCCTCGTCGCCGCAAATAATTACGGCCAGAGGCTAAACGGGTGCTCGCAGCTCTCGTTATATCCCCGTTAACTCGATATTATATCCGTTGCGATATATACACGAAACAAAAAAAAAATCAATCCTATCAACGATCGGGGAAAAAAGCTATATATATAAGTATATATAAATACATATGTATGTGTGTTGAATTTGTGTGCTGCGCACGATAATAACGATTGCCGTTGCATAATCTTCGAGTCGATTTTTCTGAGGAACGATTTATACGCTCGTTGATTCTTCTCATGGAATGGAAGCTATAAAATAGCTTCACGGCTCGATTGTCGATTCTCACCAGTAGTCCGCAGCGAAGAGCCTCGAAATAAAAAAAAAAAGTGAAATAAATTGTACGTACGCGAACGGATTTAAGCTTACGGTCTCTCCGCAATACTTTTACTTCCAAGTATTGTTACGGCGCACGCTTTGTCGGACAGTCAAGTCGTACGCGTACTTGTGTCGAGTCGTACGGCGTCTCTGAAACCCGACAGCCCAACGGTTTACTGGGTCGCGGTTCCCCGCCACGGACGCCGGCCTCACGCAGCCTCGTACAGCGTTTCGCAACGAGACGACGTCCATTCGGAGAAAGTTATGATCTTACCCATATCGTACGCGTGTCCGGATTCGATTTTATTTTCAAACAGCTCTCACTGTGCCCTCCCCTCCCCTCCCATCGCACCTACTCGGCGACGCGAGGCTATCCCACAAAGTTTCACGAAGCTAAATTCTAAGCCGATATTTATCTCACACCGATAATCATCGGTACTTCGAGCTGAGTTCTATTTTTATCGCCGCTTGATGAAAAAATTGAGAAATAGTTCAAAGTTGCTTCGAATAATCAATATTTTTTATTCATATTTTTTTGAGAGTTAGTTTTTTTTTTTATAAAACCATTGTAAAAATACTTTCTGCACCGCGAATGGATTCTCATATTAAGGGGATTTGAAATATCGCCGGTAGCAAAAACTGTACTGAATACCACTTTGAAACCGCAGTCCGCAGAGGACAAAAGAAAATTGTCTCCCTGAGAAATCGGCAGACGGAGGGAAAGACGATTTTCTTTTTTCATTCGGTACAATGCAGGTGGTCGGGTCTTCATATATTACTTTAATATAAAGATTTCAATTCTTCGCAGATACAGCTCTCGAAATGGTCGTCCGCGTTTATTTCCGTCGATCGACGAAGCCCCAAAGGTCCTTTCTCGTTTTAGCTGCAAACGGTCGTGTACTAAAATTTCTCGTTGAATTCGCGCCGGTCGTAAAATCATCGGGAGTATCGAGGTGTACAGCGGTCGAGGGCGCTTCGTGGAAGGAAAGGGTCACGAGCGGGTCGCGTTGTGCGCCATGGGGAGCAACGGATTCGCGTTCGAGCGAATCCACGTGGCCTCTCGAGGCGCCTCGAAGGTCCCGGACGATTCCGCGTGGTGGAGTCTTCGCTCTCGGCCGTAGTGCGTCGCTACGCCGCACGCTGTTTTTGTTCGTCCCGCTGTCCGTTTCTAATTATACCTCGAGGCGTAAAATCGTCCTTTCTATTATTTATTTATTGGTATAATCACGTAATCTTATTATCAACGAGCCATACGGATCATTTGCCCGGTTGCGAAAGCGTTTTAACTTCGTCGCGAAATAATATTAACGGACGAACGAGTCCGCGAGAGAACGTGTCGGCCCGCACGCTCTTCAGCCCCTGGGGGAAACTTTTTAATCTTCGGAAGAAACTCTCGGCGAGAGCGACGAGAGTTCGTCCCCGGGAGAAACCGGTCGGGGATTATCCCGGACGAACGTCCCGATTTACCGTTTATCCGGCCTACGTTGACAACGAAATTTACTCGGAATCGAACTATGAATCATAATGAGTGAATCATCGCGATTCTCAGCATAATTCATCACCCGCCAGGTCGAGCCTTTAGTTCCGGGAAAAAATTACGTTTTCACCTATTCGTTATTATTATTATTATTTTTTTGTAAAATAATTTAGCGCGTCGATTGTAATACGGTTTCTCACGAATCGATAATAACGGACGGGAGATTATCATCTTGATTCCCAGTACAATTCATCATCCGCCCAGTCGAGTCTTTAGTTTCCGGAAAAATATTACATTTTCACGTACACGTTATGATGATTATTATTTTTTTTTCATTAAAAATAATTCGCCGCGTCGATTGTAATACAATTTCACACGAATCGATAATAACGGACGGAAGATTATCATCTCGATTCTCAGCACAATTTATCATCCGCCCACTCGAGTCTTTGGTTCCGGGAAAAAAATTACATTTTTACATACCCGTTATTATTATTATTAATTTTTTTAAAAATAATTTGCCGTGTCGATTGTGATGTGATTTCTCACGAATCGGTAATAACGGACTAGAGTTATTATAGCCGTAGCTTATCCCATCGAATCTGAGAGTTTCTTGGCCACGCGTTATAATCCACGTATGCAAGCGGTCTCGTGTCTATCTCAACGTCGACGATAAGTCGGGGAGAGTTGATTACCTCAGGCCGAGTGGCTTTCCGAGCCGTAAGATTGTAAACCGGACGGGGGGTATTAGTACCTTGAACTACTCGTATTTGCTCTTAACATTCCCCGTTACTTCGACACCGATGGGTTTGTTCTCACGAGGAAAGGTTAGAAGACGGCGCAATTAGTGTGTAGTGCGTCGACGCGCCAGTACCGATGTACGCTCGAACCAAACTTTTTTTCTCCCAATTTTTTACGAGAAACTTTTCAAAGTGATTTTTTTTTCTCCTCTACATGAAAATTGGACGTATTACATATATAATCAGTTTCGATCTACGCGCAATGCTGCTATCATTTTATTGACAAGAGAACTGTAAAAAAAAAAAAAGAAACCCCTCTCGCTCGGAACTGGAATTTCGCTATCGACGAATATATCAGACCGGATAAACTACACGGATATATATATATATATATATATTAACTTCTCGCGATAGCACTCGTTGCTCGAACATTTTCTTTTTCTTCACCGATCGCAGCTGTCGATACCAAATTGATAATTGGACGGTTTGCGGAACAAATTAGAATCCTACGCGGCATAACACGTGACTCGGTCGTTCTGGCACGGTCGGAGAACAGCGGTTTCTTTTTTTTCCAGGGTCTTTGTACGATACGTGTCGTATTGACCTTTCGGTTTATCAGCTATTCAACACATTGCTCTACCGAGCTGGGAAACTCAGTTTCTTTTTCCCCTCAAATATTTTCTTTTATTAGTTTTCTCTTTTAGTTACCGTCTCAGCGTTTCGTCGGTTCTCTCGCGCACTGTCGATGGAAACAAAACAAAAAATATAAAATTTGTTCCCATATCCCTTATTATTATTTCTTGCTCTCCCGAGACTGCCGAGATAGGCAGTTAATAGAACCGAGCCGACACTAATACAATGTGTTCGACGATAACGGTTAGCCGGTATTAAGTTTAAATTGCGATAAAAATGATAAGAATCCCCCGTCTCTCCGCGGAATCGAGATAATACCGCGCACCAACTCGAACGTTTCTCTCGTTCGTCACTCAAGCCGGACCGTGCTTTAGCGAAGCGTAGAGCTCGAGTAGCTCCGCGAGACCCGACCGCAAAATTCTCGCTTCCGAGACCGACTTGCATGAGGAGAGAGAGAACCGCCTTACCCACACCGCTTTATTTAACCGACGATAATATATGTTTTTTTTTTAATTTTGAAAAATACGTTCTCACGTCCCGGAACCGACGAGCTGCGCGTGGTGACCGCGGGCTCTATAAATACCGACAAATACACAAAATGTATCGTTTGCTCTGCGTACATGTTTGAAAATGTTCTATTTACAATGTCCTCGAGACGAGTCGTCGGCCGATTGGGGACAGAGGGGCGTATCTCCTCCGTGCGAGCGTACCGACACACGCCCATACGATTTCGGCCGCTCGTCGACGAAATATTCTCAGGATCGATTCTCGCCTTTCCCGACCCGTTTCTGTTTTGTTTTCTTTCCGTTCCCCCCTCGCTAGCCAAGGTCACAACCGAGCCGATGTTTTTTGCCTTTCTTCCGCGCGACTCGCCGGAGCGAACAAAAGACGTCGAACTCGGCATTCGACTTGGCAGATTAGCCCCGAGGGAATGCGAGACTCGGACTGCCGAGAAGAGATTCGAAATTATCGCCCGTGCCGGATAGGCAGAGGCGATGCACCCGGCTTTCGCGATTGCCGCCCGAGACACGTGCGGAACGCCGCTCGCACGACTCCGTGCCTTTTTTTCTAATCTCCCGAGAACGCAGAATAAAAACCGCCGTCTTTTAGTCGAAAAAAAAACATAATAATCAAGTTCCGATGCCGCAGGAACTCGTATCGAAAACCGGACAATTATATATCTTCTTAATCGTTTTCGTTTTATCTATATAAGTACGTTTAAGTGACGAGGAAAAATCGTCGGGCTCGGTTAATGCCTCGGCACTCCGGTGCGCCCGTCTGTGTGCGGTCGTCGCGTACGAAAATTCCACTCACGGAACGTGGCCGTTGGAGGCAAATTTCCATGCGCGCTCGTTGGCGCGTTCATCCGCGATACGTGGTGGGTGCCGGGAGGGTCCGGGCAGGAGAAGAGTCGAAGCCCCCCCCCTCCTCGGCGGCCCCCCGCGGGAGAGTCCGTCCGGCCAGGCCGACGGGTAATACCCCAAGAGCCCCGCACACACACAACCTGTTGCTATGAGGGCCCGTGGAAATTCGCACGCTAAAAATGGTAAGATGGACACCGAAGCGTGGCGACGACGATCTGCTGTTGGAAAGTACGACACGGTATGCAACGTACCGGCTAGGATTGTACGCATACACGTATGTATATATTATACGCGGAGGAACGCGCGAGGCTTTTCCGGTCGGTACGTGGGAACTTAATTTTTATATCGACTCTGCTCCCGCGCCTTCCACAAGGGAAGTAACCGTGCGTGTAGATATATATATATATATACACAATATGTGTATTCCAGCAAGAACATGGACTACCTGCGAAGGTCGTTAATCGACAAATTTGATCATGAATCTGCAATAAATTTTGTTCGAATTACGCAATAATTCTAAAACAGTGAAATTTAAATGATAAAATACAAAATAAAATCGTAGGTTCGGATAAATATTCTATTTGAGTTTAAAAAAAAAATCGACTATTCCCAATATACCGTGAATACGTGGAACTTTGTGAGACGCCGCGTGCTTCCAGGTTTATCTATACGCGTCCCCATTTTCTTTACAAAAAAAAAAAAAAAAAATCTCGTCTCCTTTAGGATCGAGGAAGCTTCGAGAAGAGACGAAGAAAGAGTAAAAGACTCGATCGTGTAGGAAACGTACCTGCCTGCGAGCCTCCGATCGGAAGAAGTACGAAGTATTCGGCGTCGTCCGGCGTCGACGAAAGTGACGCGATGGATCTCTACTTCCGTTGAAAAATCATAGACGGATGTGATAGAGAAACGGCGCGCTGCGATGGATGTACGGCCGGAAAAAGTTGAGAGCGGAGAGCACAAGTTTTACACCTGGGCCCGGCGCGCGCGCTCGGAGATGAGATCACTACCGCACTCACTGAGAAACTGGCCCCGCGCCCCGGCTGGTCCGAGACCGGGGTCACGCACACCTTTCGCGTGTCCCCCGTGCTCCCCCACCAGGCGCGCTCATCGCCCGGGACCGCCTCCCATTGGCCCGTTCGAATCCAACGCTCGTGACGTCAGCGCGGCCTCCGGAGCTTCTCTCACTCCCCGAGGCTTTCCCTCCTACCTTGTTCTTCACCTTCTTCTTCTTCTTCCTCTCATTCTCCGGCGTCGCGAGGCTCGCTCACCTCCCGCGCGCGAGCCCCCCTCCCCCTCCCTTCCCCCCTTTGGTGGACTCTGAGGGGGATCACCTTTCCCCCCTTCGCTCGGATATATGTATGATTGCAGGTACAGTAAAAGCCGATCTTCGGTACGTCAGCGACGCGAGTTTTCGACTGGCTATAGTATGCACGCCGGTACAGTGGAGGCGCCGTTAATGCTGCAATTAATTACGGCATCGAGCGAAGAAACGATTCCACGGCGTAGACTTTTCTTCGATCGATGTTGAGTTAGTTTTACGAGCGAGTTTTGGACTTGTTATAAGTCGCGCCGGTACAGTGGAGGCGCCGTTAATGCTGCAATTAATTACGGCATCGAGCGAAGAAACAATTCCACGGCGTAGACTTTTCTTCGATCGATGTTGAGTTAATTTTACGAGCGAGTAGTGGACTTGTTATAAATCGAGCCGGTACAGTGGAGGCGCCGTTAATGCTGCAATTAATTACGGCATCGAGCGAAGAAACGATTCCACGGTGTAGACTTTTCTTCGATCGATGTTGAGTTAGTTTTACGAGCGAGTTTTGGACTTGTTATAAGTCGAGCCGGTACAGTGGAGGCGCCGTTAATGCTGCAATTAATTACGGCATCGAGCGAGGAAACGATTTCACGGTGTAGACTTTTCTTCGATCGATGTTGAGTTAGTTTTACGAGCGAGTTTTGGACTTGTTATAAATCGAGCCGGTACAGTGGAGGCGCCGTTAATGCTGCAATTAATTACGGCATCGAGCGAAGAAACGATTCCATGGTGTAGACTTTTCTTCGATCGATGTTAAGTTAGTTTTATGAGCACTCCCAGTTTGGGACTTGTTATATAGTCGCAGCGGTACAGTGGAGCTTCCATCGATGCTGCGGTTAGTTACCGCTTGGAATGAAGAAACGATCCGTCCAACTACACTCTTCTTCGATCGAAGTCGATTTATTTTTTTATGAGCGATCTGAGTCTTTGAGTGGCTGCAGTATGTACACCGATACAGTGGAGACTCGATTAATGCTGCGATTAACTAGCGCATCGGCTAAGAAACAATTTCACTGAGCAGATTTTTCTTCGATAAGTCGAGGTTGCTATCTTCAAGTATAGAAGCTAATTTTTTGTATAATTGAAGTTGATTTTTTGTACAATCGAAGTTAATTTCTTCTACGATTTTTTATATAATCGAAGTTAATTTCTTCTACAACCAAAGATAATTTCTTCTATAATCGTAGTTGATTTTTTATATAATCGAAGTTAATTTCTTCTACAACCAAAGTTAATTTCTTCTATAATCAAAGTTGATTTGTTATATAATCGAAGTTGATTTCTTCTACAACCGAAGTTGATCTCTTCGCGCTTCTTTTGCAGTCCATATTCCGCGCGCCTGCGCAGACGCCGCGACGTTGCCAGAATCGGGCCAAAGTCGCCTCGCACGTTACACGCAAAGTTTCCCAAAGACTGCATTACAATTTTTTGATTAAGTCGAACCACCGCGCCCCTGTTTTCGCCCGTAACAATGTCGCAGACATTGTTACGCGTGTGTGTGTCTCTCTATTCCCGGTTTCCCGGTCGCGCTCCCATACACCTATAAATCGCACACCTATGAACGGCCGCGCGCACACACACCCTTTTTCGAGTTCCCTCGCGACTCCGCTCGGCCTCCCCTCGTTCGTCTTTCCCCACTTTTGGTACCGGCCGCCCGGAGGCTCTCTTCACAGAGAGATCGACGACGGCGTCTCCTCAGCTTCACCCCCTCGTATTTTTCTCTCGACTCTTCCACTTCCACCGTCTCACTCCATCGCCCGCTTCTCCGCTCAGCGCTCTCGCCGAACGAGCGGAGAGAGAGGCGGCTGGCTGGCGCGAGGCTGCTCGACCGGACGCACCAGGACGAAGCCGGATTACCTGAGCCCGCGGAGGCTGCGAGAGTCTCCGCGGCCAGGTATAAAACGAGGGAGAGGAAGATCGAGCTCGCGATGCACAGAGAAAGCGAAAAGATTGTGAGCGAAGGGAGAGATTCTCAAAGAGGGGCGGCAGGGTGAGGGGGGGGGGGACGTGGATGGACAGAGGGTAAAAGAGGGAAAAAAAACGGACGCATTCCAGGGGACTATAGTCGCGGCCGCGGCGGGGCTGGGGGGAGCCCCGTAACCGATTCCCATACGCCGAACGACCCAACGTACTCCAACCACCAACCAATGACCCAAACTCTCGTTCGTGAAGGCGAGAAAGGGACGGATAATCGTCGCGCACTATATAAAGCATGTATAGTTGTATATATATTTTTCAGATACGTATGTATATATAGATATATATATAGGATTACTAAAATCGTAAGGGCGGAAGTTCCGCGTCTAAGCGTGTGAGATACGCCCTTCTAATTTTAGGCACGATAATGTATATTTTTGAGGTACGTATAATTTTTTGTTTGTTTAATTTCATTTTACGGATTTCGCCTTATTTTACCGATTTACGTTGAGCCCAGTGCAGAGCTCTGAATACAACATTATAATATAAAATAACATTAGTTTCCAGACTTATATATATATGTATATTCACATGTATGGAATTGCTAAAGTCGTAAGGGCGGAAGTTGTGCGTCGAAGCGCGTGAGATACGCCCTTCTGATTTTACTCACGCTATACATGTGTGTATATCTATATATATTGGCGAAGAGAGAACTCGTGTTCGACGCGCCGGTCCCAAGCGTCTTTCTCGTTTCATTTCTTCGGCCTCCCCCCGTTTCTCGCTTCTCCGGTTCTCCCGGGTTGCGCCTCCTATTTTACGATCCCCCTCCCCGTCCCTTCGGCCCATGCGTTCGTTAACGTTCGTGCGAAGCCAAGCGAATTTCGGCGGGTCGACGAAAAATAATCGCGGGAATTCTTTTCCGTCGACAATGCCGAGGCTAAAGCCCCACCGATAAATGGTTCGCACAGTGTAGAAGCCCGAGCGGCGGCACACAGTATATATATATATATACACACCCATGTGTACATATGCGCATGCGCCATTGCTCGATACGACTTTCCTTCGGGGGTTGAAAGTCGAAACCGCACGCTCCACGCTCTCGTTTTAGTTCTTTGCTTTCGTCGGGGAATGCGATATTGTTGTTATTCCGAGTTAGTTACGTTATAGTTGCGTGCAGGGTCTATCCTGTATATATATGCATATACCTATATATAGATATAGGTAGATATATCTATATACTTTAGAGTTTATAGGCGTAGGAAGGAGAGAAGACCGTACGTGACGGGTGCGTGAATGAAATTGCGCATGCGTATCAGGAACCACGAGTGAAGCGGTAACCCTACGCTGTAATAATAACCCATACATACCTGCATATGCATGTATATATAGACGAGCACACACGCGGTAGCGTTTGGCAACCATGCGAACACACGGAACTACACCCGAAGGTCAGACTCTCCGCGTGTACCGGAGAGGAACTCATTGTGTGACTCACGTCCCGGGGCGCTCGGCCTCTGACCCGCGGGCTAAAAACTATTGTGTTATTCTCGAATTCCACAACGAATCGGCAATGGGAGCTCACCCGTGACCATCTACCTGCGGAAATACCGTTAATCCGTTTTTGAACTCCCGAAAAAGGCCGATGCGCCCCTTCGCCTCCGCTGAGGAAAGAAACATTAAGTTTTTATAACGACGGAAGTCGAAATTGAAGGATCCAAAGAAGGAAAAATTTAAGATTTTTTATAATGATGGAAATCAACATTGAAAGATGCAAAAAAAAAGAAAAATTGAAGATTTCTTATAACGACGGAAATCGAAATTGAAGATTTCTTATAACGACGGAAATCGAAATTGAAGATTTCTTATAACGACAGAAATTGAAAAGTGCAAAAAAATAAAAATGGAAGATTTTTTATAACGATGGAAATCGAAAATGGCAAAAAATAAAAAATTATTTAAAAAATCTGTTAAAGTTGCGATATAAATGTTTCTACAAGCGATAATTTTCGATCACTCACTTTCGTCACGGGCGCGAAATAATCCCTCGAGCAATTGGGACACCTGCATCGCTGCAGTTTCACTGTCCGGGCTCGCGATGCAACGCCGGCGGATGGACCGGGAGCCGAGCACCCCCGTAAGAAAGCCCGAAAGGCCGGGCGGACGAGGGTGAAGAGGAGGAGGCGGAATGACAGGGAGTCGGAGAGCTAGCCAGACCCAACCGACGAAATCCGTGGCCATGTCGGTACCGCCGTGGGGAGGGCGAGACGGCCATAAACTCACTTCGGCGACCGGGGGGGCTTTGGGGGTTCTCGAATGGAAGAAGGGGAAGTGGAAGAAGATGAAGAAGAGGGTTTTTCTTATTACGGCGGGGCCGCGAGGCAGGTGCGAAACGATTTCTATGGTACTCGCCCGGCAACGGTCCCGAAAAATTCGGAGCCCCACGGTTCTTCGGGGCTTCTTCGTTGTACCATAACTGCCGAAAATCTCCCCGCTGTTTTCAGCTTGTATGGGGGTTTCTCGCGAATACTTCCTCGTGGAGAACAACCCTCGGCCTCCGGCTGCAACTACACGGATTACAATCCCCCGATTTCCCCTTTTAATTTTCACTTCGTAGGCTGGTTGACTCTTTAGTCATGCGAAATGCGGTTCGGTGTATTTTTTTCCAATAGGTTCTATGAATCAATCTAGAAATATAAAATATAAATAAATAAACAATAAAACCCGGAGTTGGACTCTTCATTTTCACTTCGTAGCCGGTTTGACTCTTTAGTCATGCGAAATGCGGTTCAGTATATTTTTTTCCAATAGGTTCCATGAATCAATCTATAAATATAAAATATAAATAAATAAATTCCTTAAATAAATAGAGGTAGAATTAGAGAAACGATTTCTATGGAACTCACCCGGCAATCCGGAGCACCACGGTTCTTCGGGGTTTCTTCGTTGTACCATAACTGCCGAAAATCTCCCCGCTGCTTTCATGGGCTTGCATGGGGTTTCTCGCGAATACATCCTCGAGGAGAACTACCCTCGGCCTCCGGCTGTACAACTGCCCGGGTTACAATACCCTGATTTTCTCTCTTCATTTTCTCTTCGTAGTCTGTTTGACTCTTGAGGTATGCGAAATGCTATTCGTTCGTATATATATATATATATATTTTTTTTTTTCAATCGACTATACGTCGTTATACACTGTACCAGCTATAATGTCGGTATTCGCAAGTTTTATTTTCGCTTCGTACCCTATTTGAGTGTCACATTTACCACTCACAACTCTACCAGACAACAACTGTACCGTATTAGAACTCTACCAAAATCTCTACCAGAAAAAAAAATCTACCAGCATCAAAATAAAACGCTATCGAAATTGAAATAAAACTCTACCGGAATGGAAATAAAACTACCGGCTGGCTGAAGGACTTAGGTCGATAGCCAATTGGCAATATATTTGTACTCTTATGACAAATTACACTATGTAAATGCTATGTACCAAAAACTGTTCCATCTGGAATATTGTCAATAAATCTACTACTACTACTACTAAAACTACCGGAATTCCAATAAAACTCTACCGGAATAGAACGTTACCGTCTAGCCTTGTATGGCGGTAATGTTATTTCGAGTCCAGTAGATTTTTTTTACGTTGTGGTAGAGATTTTGGTAGAGTTCTAATACTGTAAAGTTGTTATCTGGTAGAGATGTTTTCTGGTAGAACTGTAAATGTGCCACTTGAGTCACCAGCTATGTGAAATGCGATTCGGTATATGTTTTTCTTTTCAATAAATTTCATAAATCAATGAATTACCGTCGGATGTATAGAGGCAATCGAGTGATGGTCCTCGAAGGCTTCGGTGAATTCCGAGTTCCAGGAAATCGCTTCGTGATTTCCATAGCACCCGCCCAGCAACGGTTCCGAAAAATCCGGCGCCCCACGTTTCTTGGGGCCTTCATCGTTATACATAACTGCCGAAAATCTCCCCGCTGCTTTCAGCCTCGATGGGGGTTTCTCGCAAAATCATCCTCGTGGAGAACTACTTTCAGCCTCGGGCTGTATAACTGCACGGGTTATAATCCCAGTATTTATCCCCTTCATTTTCACTTCCTATCCTGCTTGACTCTCGACGTATACACAGTAAACAATAATTTAATAAGTTTCGTGAAAATAATTTTGATCAATAAGTGATAAATTCAATTAATCCGTTTCAAATATACAAACCTGTCCTTTTACTTTCTCGTGTCATGTACAATTTTAGTTTGTACTTTTGTTTGTAAATCGGTGCGATTGGAAAATTTATGATAAAAAAATTGTGAACGTTTACGAAGCTTTTTTTTACTGTGTACGAAATGCTGTTCGGTATATATTTTTTTTATTTGACGTTTAACTGTCCGGGCTGTAAGGTCAGTGTTTCCAACCTTCATTTTCACTTCCTACCCTACATGACTCCATAGTTGTGTGAAGTGCGATTCGGTATATATTTATTTCTTCGATAAATTCCATAAATCAACGAATTAAGGTCGATTGTGTAGAGGCAATCGAGGGATGTGCCTGGAAGGCCTCCGTGAATTCCGAGTCTCACAAGCAACGCAGCAAGGCCGATGCACATCCGCCGGAAGTCGAAGGGCGACCGTCAACGAGGGCCCAAGGCTGCGATCCAGCGCGTGACGACTCGGGCTTAGCCGTGAAACATCGATGTCGCAGTAAAGCGAGACGGCGAAAAATTCATCTGCTTTTAGTGAGGTCAAGCCTCCAAAACAGATTTACAAAAATTAGTGCAAAATAATAATGATAGTAACTGCAGGACCCGAAATTAAATTGCGAACGGTAAACTGACTATTGACATACGACTGTAAACATACATCGACGACTAACAAAGAGCAAAGGCGCAGGAAAATTATACAATTTTTTTCATTTGCAATTTAAAAAAAATGATAAGCGTTTTTTTACATAATATTATCTATGCTCGATATTACAATTTTTGTTTAAACGTACAATTTACAATATTACTATTTGTTTGTTTATATAATTGTTTTAATTATGTGCCATTTTCACAGAATATTATCTATGCTCAGTATTATTCTTATCTCATGGTCTAAATTTTCACTAGCTAGGGTCGACAATTGAGACTGTACAGTCGCTCGCATTTTCATCTTAATCGAGAAGACAATATCGCTCCGGCACGTTTTTCTTATACAATTCATGTTTCCATTCGATCCGCAGAAGATTTTTTTTGCTTCGCAATATGTATGTTATTGGGTCCTTGGGACTGCAGACTAAAATTTAAGCCGAAAACTGTACGGAGCATCGTCATATTCACTGTGCAGAGTCCGCTAGGATTTACAACAGGCAGAAGCAAAATTATACCATTGTTTTCGTAATAAAAAAAAAAAATTATACGCCATTTTCACAGAATATTATCTATGCTCGATATTATTATTACTATCTCACGGTCGAAATTTCTCGCAAGCTAGGGTCGAGAATTGAGACTCCACAGTCGCTTGCATTTCCATCTTAATCGAGTCGACAATATCGTCCCGCCACGTTTTTTTTTATCCAATTGATGAGTTTCCTTTCGACCCGTAAAATAATTTTTTTCTTCGCATTATCCATTAGTTATTGGATCCATGGTGCTCCAGACTCGTAAAATTTAACCAGAAAACCACGGAGCATCGTCATGTTCACGGTGCAGAGTCCGGTAGGATTCACAACAGGCACAAGCAAAAGTATACCATTTTTTTTTTGTAATAAAAAAAAATTATACGCCATTTTCACAGAATATTATCTATGCTCGATATTATTATTACTATGTCATGGTCGAAATTGAGACTCCACAGTCCCTCGCATTTCCATCTTAATCGAGTCACCAATATCGTCCCGCCACGTTTTTCTTATCCAATTGATAAGTTTCTTTTCGACCCGTAAAATATTTTTTTTTTCTTCGCATTATCCATTAGTTATTGGATCCGTGGTACTCCAGTCTCGTAAAATTTAACCAGAAAACTACGGAGCATGGTCATGTTCACGGTGCGGAGTCCGGTAGGATTTACAACAGGCAGAAGGCCAACAATGTCGGGAGGGCTAAGGCAGGTCTCTCGGAGTGGTCAGGTGGGATATTTCGAAGCCTTATATGCAGCGGCAGTCGGTATATCTATAGCGCTCCGGAGAGGGCCGGTGCAGGCGGTCACAGCAATAGCCCTAAACCTTTTTTTCCCCTCTCGTTTCTTCCTCTATTTTTCTTTCTCGCATTCCAAGCCGCGCACACCGGGCACCGCTCACATGCAAGCTCTACAATTTTCCTTTCACGAGGAATCGGTACTCTCCGGTAAAAAAAAAATAAAAAATTTATTGCTCCCTATTAACATTTAAAGGATTAGGGTTTGGTGGTTAAAGGACAATATCATTGTGCGAGAAGCAATCATGTTTTTGTCTTGGTCGTCTCACTGCCGGCCAGTGAAGATTGAAAGGTTCCTGGGCTGAGCCACCCTCGAAAATTTATGACGATGGCTTTCGGAATTCCGAGGTGCGTTAGATAAATCCCTTTAAGCGGATGTTACGTCCAGAGTGCTCGGGGGTCCGAGGGAGGAAGGCAGGAAAAGGGTCTCGAGGGGTGTTAATGATATATGAAACGCCGGACCGACGAGGGAGACTCATTTTCCAACGTTACTGTATCTACCTCGGAAATCTGCTTATAATCTGTCTGAAAACGCATCCGAAGACCTTTTTCACATCGGCCGCTCGCCGGGAGGGCGTCGGTTACCTTTTTATCTCACGCCCTCGAAACCGACAGGATCTTGAAATATCTTTGGTTGAAAAGTTACTCGACCAAATTTCGAATACATATGTATTTTTTTCACACGTCATTTTTTTTCGAATACATTACAGTTCGGGCTGCGCTGAGGAAAAGAAATTGTTGGTTTAATCAAAAGTCACTGTCACATACGTTCAATGCTGTTATTTGGTTGGCACAAGGAAAGCATCGTTCTTGAATGAGTTCTGCTCTGTTCGGCTGAACGCAGAAATATTTTAGATGTCTCCACATGTACACGCAGCTGAAATGGTCGTTCTTATGTTCCAGTCTGCGCTCAGTTCAGGGTTCAGTTTTGACCTAAATCTGCTCTGATAAGCGCTATGTTGTTATCAAAACGGACGAAATTTTACTCGCGGAAAGAATTGGATGTACCATTAAAATGGCAATTAATGGTGCATTCAATTGTATGAAAATGGCGATGAATGGTGCATCCAATTGTATGAAAATGGCGATTAATGGTGCATCCAATTGTATGAGAATTGCAATTAATGATGCATCCAATTGTATGAAAATGGCAATTAATTGGCAGTTTAAAAAAACCCACTAGCAGTGGACAGTCATAAACAGAAAAATTCATGGTTGAGCAGATCTTCATTCAAAGAACTCACCGGATTATTTCCCTCAGTCGAATCAATATATTTCGATCCAAACTAATTTTGTTTGCACCAACCAAATAACGTCTTTGGTTAATCCAACCTTTCTTTTTTCTCAGTGTCCTCATGAGATATAAAACTTTTCACCGCTTGCACGGTAAGAATGGTGAATATCGCTCAGCCCAGTAATGTAAATGAACGATACATGGCCCAGGCCATATTCCCCTAATTTTGCCGTAAATTCTACGTATCCTGGAATACAATGTTCCGATAAGGCTCTAGAAAATATATAGGAGATATTTCTGTCCGCACTTATCTTAAATACATTTTACATGCACATAATTTCCATCGGTGTCGGAGCGAGATATTCTCTCGATCGCGAGTCTGATACATCCGCGAATACAAAGATGGCCGCGTCGCCCGATCACCGGAGAGAGAGCATCGAGATGTGCCCGGCAGCGCAAGAGAGGGCCGACATTGCGGTTGCGGCTATCCCGGCATTGAAGTCTCCACGCGACTAGATAAGTAACGAGCGTACCGCGTCCATTTGGACACCAGAAAGGGGCACAAGACAGGTCAAACTTAACGTCCAAAAACCAAATCGCACAATCGACTTTCGAGACCTATAATAAATTCAATTATGAACCGATCGATCATTTATCACCAAGAAAATTGCGTCACATGCCGATAAAAAAAAATTGCTCTATCTATACACGGTTCAAAAGAGAGATCGGATTGTAATTTATCCGTTGTCATCGCGCGGTTCTATTAAAGCCGAAAGCAATTTTATCCGATGCCCCCGCCGACCGTAATGGCGCTTCGATGATTATCCGAACAATCACGTCGACTGGAGAGGCCGGTTTCTGTGTTGCGACAGTGCGACTCTGCGAGAAACGAATGCGAGGTCGATTACAGCCGATGACGCTCTCGGCGAGTCTGACGTGTAGAATCCAACCGGCGGCAATCGCGCCTGTACGGTTTTACATGTTGTCCGCGTATTCGAGATCACGTTTGATCGTTTCTCGGAGTTCCCGGCGACGTCTCGGAGCCAACGCTTTTGCCCGGAGTCATTCTCCAGGCAGGGACGATGATGTCACCGGTCGTCGAGTCTGGCCAGCAGCGGCAGAAGCAGCGCCTACGCTTCTTTGCTACGTTCCACGGCGTTTCACGCGACTCTGCGATGTCTGCGACTCGCGAACGTACGAGAACAAGAAGAAGAGGAACGCAGTTTTAAGGTGGTTCGCGAACGGTACAGAATCAACGACTAAAATTGAAAGAATTTTCCATCCAACCCAAGAAGATGACCGCGATAGCTTCGGATCCACTTTATACCGCAGTTTGCGGCCTCAAGACTACGGATGGGCGATGTTCATTCGATGTTTTAATGCATCGATTCATCGAAACATAATCGATTATTAAGACAAAATAATCAATTTTTTTACCATGATTAAAAACACTTTCACGGTCCATGGACAATTCGAAACGCTTCTACAGTATGATAATAGTTTCTATTGTTAGTTTGGTTTCCTTTGACACGGAATATTAGAACCCTCCAATTTTGTGAAAAAACCTGAAATCAAAATCTATACGGATTTACATAAAAATCTTGGACATTATAAGCGCAATGTGCTCTTAATAATGAACAGATTTAACTATATTTCTATATAACGTATTTAAAACTATACTTACTTATCCTACAGTTTCTTACTCTTTACTTTATTTATATATATACTCTTTCGTCGAGGTTTACCGTGTTGCGCTTATGAAAGTGCAATATTTGATTTTTTTTCTTGTAAATATACCGTTTAAATTAATGTGGGCTTTTTCTAATTGAACCGATGCATCGATTCGACATCGATGTTTTAGAGAATGAATCTATGTGTTCTGTAATCGATTATCTAAGCATCGATGTTTTTTTTTTCAACATCGCTACTCGAGACCGGGGACGTGGAAGAGTTACCATTGTTATGATGACGCGGGAACCACCTTAAGATTCAGCTCGTGATCGCGCTCGCGCTGCCGCCTATATTGTACCTACACGAAGCTACCGCTTTCCCGTGAAGATGACCCTAGCTGCACAGTGTCTGCCGGTTCGGCTGCCGAGGCCGCTGCAGACGGCCGGTCAGCTTCGTCGCGGAACCGATCGAGCCGGTCTTACACGCTCCTAAAGTTCTATCTCGTTTCTCGTTATAACGCGATACCTCGCGAAGCCTCGAGTCTCCCGGGATGATATTCGCGGGACTTTAGCCGACGCGGTCGCGTATACCGGTTATGCAGATGGAGGAGGCTGCTCGCGGACCCTCTTATATCTCCGCGCGTTACGGCGGGACGGAGAGCGAGATACCGGACCTCTCCTCTCCGCCGGTTTTCCAGTCGGCAACCGGTGCCGCTTTACTTTTGCCAGCCGATAATCCTTCGCGAGCCTATCTCGTGCTCTCAAATCGAAATACATTTTCGCGACATCGAGGCACACGGGCGATCAGCGCGCGTATCTGTAACAGTCTGTAGGTCAACCGATTTTTCTTTTTCTTCGTCACTCGCGCGGGCTGCGTCGGCGATGTTTGCGCCGACCGAGAATAATTTAAGGCTGTTGATGGTAAAACATTAATTTTTTTTTATAATCTCTTGAGCGATTTTCGCATGCGGCGCGGTGGGGGCAAAATGAGCGGAAGATACGCGATCGGCGGGAAAAAATATACAGGCCTTGAAGGAATAATTACGGAAAAATATGTATTTAGAATTTTTTTATTCATTTATTTATTCTTTATTTATGAGATTTTTTTTTGCCCTGGACGTTTTTTTGAATTTGATGGTTTTCGGTTTAATGCCATGACGACGTGCATATTTTTCGGTTCAGCAAACTTGTCGACTATGTACAGTATATGTACGATTATGTCGTGATATTATTTTCGTTGAGAACTTTTTACATTGCGAACTCAGTTTAATGTATTAATAATAATTATGTATTATATTTTACGTTATTTTTAACTATCGTTTCCTGACCTGATCGATAGGCTGGAAAAATTAAATTTTTGTTCTGGAAAACCGGGAAAATTCAGGGAATTCCAATTGGAGATTTTCGCGGCAACCATGAAAATATTCATTAATTAACGCTACTTAACGAGTCAAAATATTCATTCATTATCGGTATTTAACGAGTCCATTAATAAGGATTTTTTTTTTATTTTTGTGGAACGCATGCGCTTTTATGTATTTCTTCATTCTTCTATGATGGAAATCGAATGCGTCGGAGGAATTTCTGCGCCGCGCATTACGGAGTGTTTTCTGGCGGTCACTCGATAGCTTCCGCCTTCAGCCAAACCCCACCGGGATTTCGAGACTTTTTATTTACACGGGTATTTTCGGATGCCGATCTATAATCGACTCGGTGATTGATTTCGTTTTTGATGCACGAAGGCTCCGGCAGCACGCGCATGTAATATTCTATGAACGAGGGAAAGAGAGAAGTTAAAAAAAAAAGAAAGAAGAAAAAAAAACGTTTCGAGTTCGCACGGTTCTTGCCGATTCCGCGTACGTACCGCAACTTCTGCTTCGACGGTAAACGTTCGCGGAATAAATTTACACATGAAGAACTGTCCGGAGGAAATCGAGAGGCGCGCGAGCTCCTCAAAGGCTCGGATTCGCCGAGGCAAATTCATTCGGAAACCACGAAAACACTGTTTTTCTCCTTTTTTTTGTATTATTATAATTTCTTCTCCTCAAACCTCAAAATGATGGTTATCTGCGTGTCTCGTTAGTCAAATTGGAGCAGAGCTCGCTCGGTCGTTTCCGCCGTTGTCAGGAGAATAAAAGTTCGCCGAGACGGATTTCTCGTTGAAGGGTTTTTTTTTTTTTACCACGCGGTAGGTTGGAACTCGATGGAAAGGGCGAGTGCGGAGTCAAGATCGTCTCTCGCGAGGAACGCAAGAGCAAAGGCAGAGAATACGCTTCGCGAGATATAATAAACTACATAAGGGTGCCCGCAGGATCGCGCATGCGATTAAAGACTCCTTATACTCCTTTCTCGCTGACTGCTGCTGCTGGCGCTGCCGTTGGAAGGCGATACGCGAATGTACATTGTACACGGAGAACACAGACATACACACCTGTATATATATGTGTAGGTATACAGTCTTGAAGACCGCTTACAATACCTCGTACTCGAAGGTAACTCGGTCCGTTCCTCGAGAGGACTCCGAGAGGGGAAGAGATCGAGGATGCTGAAGAAATAAAAGAAGCAAGTAGATAGTCGAGTTACAAGGGTCAGACTCGCGAGGCTGCGGATGATATATCGACCTTGGGGAGGAGAAAAAAAATCATCTCTCTCTCCCGGCGAAAGTCGAAAGATCATCCTCAGCATACGATGCGGAGTCAATTTGGATTTTTTCAATATTTTTCTTGAAATTTTCCTCTAAGAGAAAATAAGACGAGATTTTTTCATCATCTCGAGGCTGCGGAAAATATATCGAGCTTGGGGAGGAAAAATATAATAATTTCTCTCTACCGGCGAGAGCCGAAAGATCATCCGCAGGATAAGATGCGGAGTCAATCCGGATTTTTTAATTAATTTTTCTTAAATTTCCCTCGAAGAGAAAATATGACAGATTGTTTATTATGATCGCGAGGCTGCGGAAAATATATCGAGCTTGGGGAGGAAAAAAAAATCACCTCTCTCTTCCGAAGAAAGTCACAAGATCATCCTCAATATACGATGCGGAGTCAATTTGGATTTTTTCAATATTTTTTGAAATTTCCTTCGAAGAGAAAATAAGACGAGAGATTTTTTTCATCATCTCGAAGCTGCGAAAAATATATTGAGTTTGGGGAGGGGAAAAAAAAAATCATCTCTCCACTCACCCGGCGAAAGCAGAAAGATCATCCGCAGGATATGATGCGGAGGCAATCCGGATTTTTTGTATATTTTTTTTATTTCCCCCAAACACGAAATATGACGAGATTTTTTTTTTTTTTTGTAATCACCTCGACGCTTCGGAAGCCGTTTGAGGATCTCTCCAGCGCTCTCCGCGCTCCTAATTCAGTAACTGTGCGATATAAGTCGGGAAGAATATTCTTCATTCGCGTCTCATCTCCGTTTCGAGGGGGCGGTACGATGCGGGGGGAGAGAAGCCCGGTCGAAGTATGCGGTTACGGGGAAGCGAAGGTGGATACCCCGCCGTCTGCGGGAGAGGTAGAGAATGACGTACGCTAAAAAGCTGAGGTACCGGACTCAGCGTCGAGATCATATTCCCACAGGAGGAAGAGGCCGGGCCACTCGTTCGTGCTCTCCCCTGATTACTTTTCTCATTTCTCATCGTCGAGTAAATAAACATTTTTTTTTCATCTCTCGTTACGTTTCTTCCGCGAGGGAAGAAACGCGAAACTCGGGAGTCGATCAAATCTTCGAAAAATATTCGTGTAAATTTGAATCAGCCGGCAAAGATCTTGCAGATTAAGTCTACTTGAATTTGTAAAAAAAGGCGTGTAAATTCGAATCATCCGGCAAAGATTTTTCAGATTAAATCTACTTGAATTTCTAAATAAAAAGCAGGTAAATTCGAGTCATCCAGCAAAGATTTTTCCGATTAAATCTACTTGAATTTCTAAATAAAAAGCGGGTAAATTCGAGTCATCCAGCAAAGATTTTGCTCATTAAATCTACTTGAATTTCTACCAAAAATAGGATATAAATTCGATCATCGGGCAAAGATTTTCCTGATTAAATCTACTTGAATAAAAAAGGGTAAATTCGAATATGGCACATTATAAGATATTGCACATATTGAACCCCCTTGAAAAAAAAAAAAAGAAAAAAAACCTCAGATCGAAGTTGCAGGTATTCGGGTGTAGGAAGACTATAGTTTCTTCTTCTGCGGTCCGGGGTATCCGAAGCGTGGTGGGCCCCGTTGAGCTCGGGGAACAAGCGTGATGCCGCTGCTGGCTTTGGCCGTTGGTGTGTACGGTGGAGGCGTGCGGTGAAGCTCACGCCGGTGTGTGGCGCGTTAAAAATGGTTGCTCGTTCGCCGGTTCACGGATGGATCTCGTTCTCTCTTTCCCGAGGCCGGTGCGGAGAGGAGAACGAGAACGAGAGGGAGACGGCGGAATAGATGTCCGGAGAGATAGTGGAAAGAATATTCGAGCATCCCAATGGAGGCCCATTAGGCCCAACGGCGGTTGGGCACAGTCTCCGATGGGTCCACGTCGGCGAGCGAGAGGAGGCGGGGGATGCTGCCGAGTGGCCGGTCAAGCCGCATTCCGTTGGCCAACCGACTCCTCGGAACCCTTTCTGCCCCCCCTTCGACTCCGCAGACGCTCACCGTATACTCTTCTCTGTTACTTGTTCCTCTTTATTTTTTCTTCAATTTTTTTTTCTGCTCTCTTACTCTCTTTTCCTCGTCGTCTGGCCGATGTATCTGCCTCAGCCGTACAGCGATGACCACTCGACCGCACGATATACACCGGCCGCAGCCTCTTCGTTATTATTTCGACTCTCCGACCAACTCGGTTTCGTGAGCGCCCGCTAACGCCGGAGAACCTGCGAACAGAAAAACAAAAATTAAAGTGTCCTTGAACAGAGCCATTCTAGAAGTAACTTTCGTCGAACTTTACTTTCCGGAGAAGAAACTGGACTCAGCTGGTCCATCGCGACTTCCATTTTGGATGCTGTAAGGTTTTTTTCCTCGTCTATGCTTTCCTCTTCGATAGCGGGTCGAAGAGTCGTGGAGGAGTTCGCGGGATTGTTCTCCGATGGCGGCCGCAAACGGCTCGCGTGTGAGGACTAATATTGGAGAGCTTTATCGAGTGAAGAAGTCCCAAAGAATCCTTGAAAAGAGCCATTCTAGAAGCAACTTTCGTTGAACTTTACTTTCCGGAGAAGAAACTGGACTCAGCTGGTCCATCGCGGCTTCCATTTTGGATGCTGTAAAGTTTCTTCTTTTTCTATACTCTTGTCTTCGATACCGGATCGAAGAGTCGTGGAGGAGTTCGCAGGATTGTTCTCCGATGCCGGCTGGGAAATATTGAAGGCCTTTGTCGAGTGAAGAAGTCCCAAAGTCTCCTTGAAACGAGCCATTTAAGAAGTAACTTTCGTCGAACTTTACTTTCCGGAGAAGACACTGGGCTCAGCTGGTCCATCGCGGCTTCCATTTTGGATGCTGTAAAGTTTCTTCTTTTCTATACTCTTGTCCTCGATACCGGGTCGAAGAGCCGTGGAGGAGTTCGCAGGATTGTTCTCCGATGCCGGCCACAAACGGCCGGCGCGTAAGGACAAATATCGAAGACCTTTGTCGAGTGAAGAAGTCCCAAAGTCTCCTTGAAACGAGCCATTTTAGAAGCAACTGTTGTCGAACTTTACTTTACGGAGAAGACACTGGGCTCAGCTGGTCCATCGCGGCTTCCATTTTGGATGCTGTAAAGTTTCTTCTTTTCTACACTTGTAAGTTTCTTCTTTCCTATACTTGTAAAATTTCTTCTTTTCTATACTCTTGTCCTCGATACCGGGTCGAAGAGCCGTAGAGGAGTTCGCAGGATTGTCCTCCGATGCTGGCCGCAAACGGCCGGCGCGTGAGTACAAATATTGGGGACCATTGTCGAGTGAAAAAGTCCCAAAGTCTCCTTGAAACGAGCCATTCTAGAAGCAACTGTCGTCGAACTTTACTTTACGGAGAAGACACTGGGCTCAGCTGGTCCATCGCGGCTTCCATTTTGGATGCTGTAAGGTTTCTTCTTTTCTATACTTGTAAAGTTTCTTCTTTTCAATACTTGTAAAGGTGCTTTTTTCTATACTTGTAAAGTTTCTTCTTTTCTATACTCTCGTCCTCGATACCGGGTCGAAGAGCCGTAGAGGAGTTCGCAGGATTGTCCTCCGATGCCGGCCGCAAACGGCCGGCGCGTGAGTACAAATATTGGGGACCATTGTCGAGTGAAGAAACACGGAAAGGAAAACCGCTGACCGATGGTCGACTCTTCAGAGTCATCTCTGCAAATTTGGACTCGGTTGATTCTATATTCTTCGGTCGAGGCTCACTCTCGAGCTTTACATTATAAACCCGAGGAGATATCTCGGCGTGTGTCTCTGTGTGTGCCGTACGTGTGCGGGACCATTGTTCCTCGGTGTGTGCCAAATGGGCCTCGAGAGTGGGCCGGACAAACCGCAATCCTCTCACGCGAAACGTGCCGGGCGAGAGCCGCGGCCGAGCAGAGCGCCCCCTCATGGCGTTCGGCTCTTCGCGAGATGTTTTTCTCTCTTGCTCGGTGCCCCGCTCGTACCTGCATGGTCTCTGCCGGGCATTATACTGTACCTCGAGCGCAGCTACCCGGGCCTTCTCTCTGTATCTCCGCTCGCTCCGAAGAAGCTTCGAGAGATACTTCAACGGCAGGCCGTGCGCCTCGGCCTCCTCGTCTCTTCGCCCACGCTCGACCGTTAAACCCGGCTTGAAAATCCGACCTCCTCGCGGTCTTCTCGCTCGCGCTCCGACCGCCTTCCTCCTCGCTCTCCGCATTTCTTCCCTCGACCGGCGTCCTCGTTTCTTCCTTTCTTCGGCGATGCCGAGCGGGTATCTTCATCTCTTCGCATCGAAAATTGCCGGAGAAGTTTCACCGGGACGGATGATGAATTCGTTCCGTCTCTTATCCTCGTCGAAGACCGCGCTTCGTCTTCTCGGACCTCCCGCCGTTCCTCCGTCGACTTCCATAGCTTCGAAGTCGCTTCGTCGGAGCTTCGGGGCGAGACTCGTAATTTGAAGTTGACGGACGGGTGTGAAGTCTCGAGGATGAAGTTTGCAGTCTTCCCGGACCTCCCACTGATGTTCCGTCGACTTCCGTAGCTTCGGAGTCGCCTCGTCGAAGCTTCGAGGCGAGACTTGTAATTCTAAGCTGGCAGACGTGTGCGAAGTCTCGAGGATGAAGTTTGCAATCTTGTTGGACCTCTCGCTGGCGTTCCGTCGACTTCCAGAGCTTCGCGGCGAAACTCGTCATGCAAATTTGACGATCGTGTGCGAAGTCTCGCGGCCGAAGCTTGGAATTACTCTCGGGCAGACGGGAAGTTTAGTTGCCAGGCAACAGTCTTGCCCGCAGACTTTCCACCGGCGGTGGAAGATTTCCGTGGAAGAGGCGTCCCCGTCGTGGGCTTCGGGAAGGCGAGACCCTGAGAAAAAGCGGTTGGGAGTTCACGGCGGGGATGAAGCGGATGACTATGCTCGACGATCGAATGATGAAGCGATAGAGTAAGAGAAGCCAGGAGAGCGAAGTCGAAGCAGACGATGCGGAGGGAAGAAGAAAAGTGCGGAGACGGGCCGGTACGAAGCCACGGCCGCGATGGGGGTCAGCAAGCCGGCGAGGCGAACGATGGAGCATGCGAGGATGCGGGAGAGGCAAGAGTGGGCCCACACGGAACGGCAGGAGGAACAGGCCCGAGGGGACCTCTCCGCAGCCGAGAGAAGTGACCGGATGGCCTTGGTACCGAGAAGAGGGCCGAGACTCCGGAGCCACCGAGAGAGTCGCTCTCTCGGGTAGTTACCGCCGGACCGACTATAACTGCCCTCCCCACCCCGGCGCACACCTCGAACGACCGACCCTGTATCGTATCTCCAATTTCGAAGGTTTTTTTTTCTCAACTTCACTGAAGCAACGGCAAGATCGTGGGCAGAATGATCGCGGCTCGAAACTTCGATATCGCGAAGTAGGATCTTTAATTGAGAAATATATCGCAGGTACTTGCTGCGGTCGTTAATTCAGAGCTTCGGACTGAAGCTACGAAAGATAGGGACAAATTGTGACTGCTTCCGGTTGAGGCTGTATTTCCAATGTATTTCGAAGGTTTTTTTCCTCAACTTCACTGAAGAAACGGCAAGATCGTGAGCAGAATGATCACGGCTCAAGAAGCTTCGATATCGCGAAGTAAGGTCTCTAAGGAGGTTGGAGCGAGTGGTGTTCATACTTATTGTAGGCACTGAAAAGATTCATTTTGCATAATAATAATTTCAAAATGTTATTAACAAATTGTTGAAAAAAAATTGTTCATCAAAATATGTAGTAACACAACTTTTTTTTTTTTATAAAAATGTTTCGTTCATTTTTCGGAATACGTATGAATTTTTTCAGATTTTTATCTTTATTTTGATTTTTCTTGTTTTTTACATGGAAAGATGTGAAAAGTCAAAATAAAAATAAAAAGTCAATCGCAGGTACTTGCTGCGGTTGTTAATTCAGAGCTTTGGACTGAAGCTACGAAAGATCGGGACAAATTGTGACTGCTTCCGGTCGAGGCTGTATTTCCAATTCCGAAGGTTTTTTTCCTCAACTTCACTGAAGGACCGGCAAGATCGTGAGCAGAATGATCACAGCTCGAAGCTTCGATATCGCGAAGTAAGATCTTTAATTGAGAAATATATCGCAGGTACTTGGTGTGGTTATTAATTCAGAGCTTCGGACTGAAGCTACGAAAAATAGGGACAAATTATGACTGCTTCCGGTCGAGGCTGTATTTCCAATTTCGAAGTTTTTTTTTTCTCAACTTCACTGAAGGACCGGCGAGATCGTCACCGAAGTGATCACGGCTCGCGAATCCGCGATATCGCGAAGCAAGATTTTTGAGTAAGTAATATGTCGGAGTTACTCGCCGCGGTTGATAATTCAGAGCTTCGGAGTGGAGTTCCGAAAGATGGAGAAAAAAGCTCACTGCGTCCGGTCGAAGGTTAATATTGCGTTGGACAAACGGTTACAACCTTCGGTCGGTCCAGTTGTGCGAAGAAAATCGTTCGCCAAGTTCGAGATGTAATGTATGGTAAACTGGCTCGTTCAAAGTTGGCGTGCTCGAAACGCGGAAGAAGATCACCCGGAGGTCCTGGGATCGTCACGACTGCAATGCTCGCCTCCGTTGCTTCCCGAAGAGTTCAGAGCATCGCCAACGAGCCAATGCCACTGGCACGTGACGTCCGGGACACCGCCTGTGAATTTACAAAGAGTCCTGCGTCCATTATTTACAATAGGTGTTTCGATTAAACGGCACGGTTATTGGCGCGATTCGGACTCTCTTCCTCACCCGACATCTTAACGATCGGCCCATTACCGTAACGCTTCTGGCTTTACTCGAGCGTGTAACGCGCGTCCAGGAATAAGTTAGAGTTACGCTCGTCTGGATTTATTTTCCGGTATATTCGAGGCTTTAATCTCCGCTCCTGCGAATTTATCGGTTACTCCTTCGAGCGAACACGAGATCTTTTCTCTCCCGCACGGCCGCAGATTCTGCCGCAGCGGTGCGGAACTCTATCCTGAACGGTGTCGCGCGAGCGCGCGCGGGGTTAACATCTCCGCACGCCGGATTTCTCGCTCACTGACGTACGTACGGGAGATATTATTTATGTAAATCGTTCGTTCCCCTATTCCAATTTACCCAAGCACGAACGATAAATTAGCGTCTCTTACGAGGCACTCCGAGCGAGAATGATAGCGAAGCCGAGAGAGGAACGAAGAAAACCAGTCGGCCGGGTCGGGGAACCTCGTCGTACAACATCGTCGCTGACTTCTTCGTCCTTTTCCACGGGCCTGACGGCCTGTATATATACAGAACACCAGACGTTACGTTTCCCTCCCGCACTGACTGACACGAACTCTGTTGTATGCATATAACATTTTTTTTTTTACCGGAAAGACGTGTGTGTATATATATATATATATATATATATGTTTGTACACTCTACGGTGAACTACACACACGCTCTACATATACCGGTTCGTCGAATTTCACCGAGACCCCGTTCGCGAAAAAAAAAAAAATTGCCGACGTCGCTCGAGGTCAACGGAGGTTCAAGAAGGCTCGTCAAGGCGTCTGGGGGAGTTCGGGAGGTCGAATAATGTTGTGCACTGAAACGAAAAAAAAGAATGCGTTATGGACAAATAATTTAATATCGAAGACGGATAAAATAATTGCATATCCTTACGAATGTAGTTTTTTCTTGTTCTCTATATTCGTATGTGAAACGTGGAGAGGAAATCCGAGGCTCTGGTGACTACGTGTTCGAACTCCAGATAGGAGAGTGCACCGTCCCCGTCGATGTCGCTTTCCTCGAGAACTTTTCTGCAGATCGTGTCGACTTCGTCGGCTGCAAGACCGCCCTGCACCAGTTGCCGGCAGGTCCTCTCGAGATCGGCCGTTCCCAGCAAACCGTCCTCGTCGAAGTCTGTAAAAGAATCATCAATTGATAACTCATATAGCACGCAATATTTTGAAGTAATTTCAGGAACATTTCAATGTAGGATTTATGATCGGACAAAAAAATATTTTCAAACTGTTTAAAAAATATTTTACATATATTGTTTAATATTGGTAAAATATTTTCAATGTTTCAAAAATATTTCCATGCTATGTGGGAATCCGATAATCGTACAATGTTACTCGAACGGTCGAGAGGAAGTTGCATTCAGTCAGAGTCGCTTCGAAAATGCGAGATAATCGACGACACATCGAGGGGAACGGTTAACTAATGTAATACGTTTTGTCATTACAGTTCTTTGTCAGTCGGAAGAGCTCGAACTCCCACGCTAACGAGAATCCATCGAGTCGCCCGATATGGCTCTGAACATTTAGCCACGGTTCTTCGTCTCCGTTATTATCGTACTCACGATTGCGTACCGTAAATCTTGAAGGCATAGAACACCTTGAGGTCCCTCGGTGCCTGCTCCGAAAACACCGACATCATCTCGAGAAACTCCTCGAAACAAATACCCTCGTCTAGACTTCGATCAGCTTCCGAATTCGTGAAGACCTCGCATATCCGCTCCATGAATGGATTTTCCTACAATTGTTAGACCATCGCGGATTATTCAATTTAACCCTTTGAAGCGTAATTTTTTTTATAACTATGAAGGTTCAAATACTTCGGTTGGTTATTAAGACCATATGAAACACCCCCCTCCCCGTCCATCCCGGGCTCAGTCGGTATCAAAAACTGTAATCAACTTTTCTCACTGGATCTCGCATATGCGGTCAAACGAAAAGTCTCATGGGAAGCCGAAATTATATCCGTTTCCGATGAGACTTTTCTTTTGACCGTATATGCCAGAATCCATGAGAAAAGTTGATTACAGTTTT
>JAPYZC010001580.1:0-18284 GCA_030522665.1 Ichneumoninae sp. A BG-2022a | reverse complement strand
AAATATAAATATAAATATAAATATAAATATAAATATAAATATAAATATAAATATAAATATAAATATAAATATAAATATAAATATAAATATAAATAATGACGTCCAGCATAGTTGCATCTGCGTTCTATATTTTGGACACTGAAATTACTAATAATACGAACTCAGAAGGGACTACTTGTTGTCCAGCATTGATTCAAGTCTGAGCGCAGCGCAGCCGGGGAGATGCATCGCTGGGCAAATCCTAGGTCAGCCCCAGCATAATCGCGGGTTTGGTTTAGTCTTGCACTAGGACTGGAAAGTTAACAACGAGCCAAACAACCCCTCCTGAGATATTGGTTTCTTCGCAAAAGCGGATGTAAGATTGGAACTAAAGCCACACAGTAAAAAATATTTGTACATTTAATTAACTTTTTTTGTCCATAAACGTCGCCACTCATTTTGTTCTGTTCATGGCAGAACCGTTCACGGTGACTTCCCAATTAATTTTACAAAAAATATTTGTAAAATTAACAGACATTACTGTAAAATGGACGAGATTTTTTTTTTTTTTTGTAATATTAACTTGAAACGAATTGTGGACGTTTGTGCACAATAAACGTTGTTACTCATTTTATTGTACATGTAGTGCTATCGAAATCGGTGCTATGATGTACTTTACGTCACTGCGCGGCTTTAAAGATACACACGAAAAAATCTATGAACTACATATTACTAGTACAACAACAATAGAACGAGAACTAGTTTGCGCGATCCCCATTGGGAGAAACTTATTTTCATTGCACCACTGGCGTGTCAAGTTTTTTCCTTTCCTCTTGCAAACAAAAGAGGACTTGTTGAAAATTAAGTATAAGCTTATATTGTTATATGACAATAAAAGTGGAGATCAGTAACTAAAAGTACTAACACTGTTGATCGTCCAGTCGAAATTCTCGAGCTCTCTTTTTTTTGCGTCCCTTTTTCCTCGAAAGTAACGACCTCTCGATTCATCTCAATCTCACACGGTGATGCCTGCCAATCGAGTAAAACGTTTCGGAATTGCTGAGCGCTCGAATGCACCCTTCCGGGGTAAACGGTGGCCCGTTGAGATTCGTGCTATGTAAACGAAAGCCTCAAACGGCTTAAAGAAACGACCCAAGAACTTTCAACACCTCAACGTCAGCTCGATTCGTACAGAAAGCATACTTCCCCGTTTTCACCCCCTTCTCATTGAATCCCCAATAATTTTCTCGATGCGCCCGCTTTGCTATATTACCTGTGGGCCACATTGCAAATGTGTTGTGCACAGACTCAACGTAATGTAGCCAAGGGCTGCATCGACTCTACATATTCATCGATCTTTCTCATATTCTCTATTTGAAATTTCAGAACGGATGGATTGAAACTGGAACAAGTAAAAAAAAATACTTAAGAGTGATACTATAGACAGTGTCACAGTTTAAAGGTCACACTTTAAAAATATACTTGGCGCGTTCTTTCTTTTGATACAATGAACTCATTTAATTGAGATTTCACTGGCGAACCAAGTTTCTTTTCGTCTCATTTTATATTTGGGTAAAACATGGAAAGGGAAAAATTATTTAATTCCCTTTTCTCCATTTTTTACTCAAAAATTTTTTTACTAAAACATTTTTTACTAAATATACATACTCATAGATGTACAAATTTGTTCATCACTACTTGACTCATGTGATTTAAATTATTTTCAATTTTTTTTTTAAATCTTATTTTTATAAACATTATTTTTTGGAACCGAAAACCAATTTTAAGAAGCTGGCGTACCTTTTTACTTTTTTGAACAAGTCCAATATACCATGCAGTATTCACCCTCGCTGCAATTCAATGAATATTGTCGATATGGCTAATTGAATGGAGGTACGTTTTTATATATCGACTGCTAACAATTTTACACTAACATTTTTATTCTTAATGAAATTTTTTATAAATTTCCGGCAAAAGATTTGTAGTGTTAATATCCGGTATTTCTATTTTCCAAAAAAAGGACTTAATGTTGAATTAATGTAATTAACGTAAGCAAATTTCAAGTTCCAGTACCTTAAATTCACAATTTATTTTTGCAGTGTTTATTTATACAGTGTATACTTAAACACGGGGAATCCGCCCTTTCGTCTTTTAATAATCGATATGTCAGATGCGAAGCTTTCATTGATTTCTGTCACACAAAGTTGTTACATATTGCACGTATATTGTTGCGATATACTTGTCACATACGCGTTGTCCGTTGCGTCTGGAATGGGCCATCACTCGGTGGCATGCGAAGTCTTCGCGGCCACCAACCGAAGAATGCTTATGGGTGCGTTCGTTATACAATCAACCACCCTCGCACAGCCCCCAAAAGCCACGGAACCGTAGCAGAAGAAAGGGACAGTTTCGATCCCCGCGTTTGCGGAGGAATGGCGCGGATTCTGCACCCTCGAAATTTCAGAGGAAAACAGTGACGACGAGCCTTTATAAAAGCTAGGAGGGTGCGGTATCGGCGTGGTGGATCCGCTTGCTCGCGTTTCGCAATTTTACGCGCCATAGGCCACAGAAGCGATACACCCGGGACAAGGTCCCGGCAACAATACACGAAGAAGAAGATGGGGAAAAACGAAGAAGAAACAACGCGTGTCATGTCCTCCTCCTATTGGTTCGAGCTTCGAGCAAGTTCCAATCTCTGCAAGAGGTACGAGGATGCTCTTCAGCGTTGTCACACCTCCAACTTATTTCGCTGAAACGCGCACGTGCCTGCGATCTCGCCATCTACGCCAAGACCGTGGCCGTTTTTATTCATGCAGTTGGATAAACTTTGTGGGTTCCAGTGGAAATGACGCTGCAAATAGTAGGGCGGCGAACTGAGAAAAAAGTGAGACAGAATTTCCCGAAGAAGAAGAAGAAGCCCGATGCGGGGTCCACTCTGGGTCATCTAGGTCGTCCAGAGCTGCTCGGGTGATTAAAGACTCTTCGTGTTTCTCGAGCCGCATCATATGCTCTTTTTTAACATCCTTTATCGCTGGGCTGTATTCTGTCTTTCCATGCAAAACCATTACCACGAAGAGTCAACATAAGCAAGAACTCATGTGCGGATGTTGGTATAACACCGAAGCCGTCGATACGATTCTGATCGGCGATAGTCACGGTTGCCAAGTTGTATTTGGTGGCTCCGTACTGATGAACTTTACCAAGACTGGACCTCTATGCTGGTTAAATTTCGTATTCGGGTAGAAAATAAGATTCGTCTGAGTACTAGGACTACACCTACAGTGTAAAAATAAATTATACATTTAATGTACTAGAACTTGTAATTTGCTTTTATTGTTTAAATTAGTTCAATATTAATGTACTTTTTTGCAACGTTATAATACGAGATATAAAAATGACAAATCTTTTGACTGAAATTTACAAAAAATTGTATTAAAAATAAATATTTTAGTTTAAAATTGCAATGCACATGTGTTTCAAATTTCAGAAACAGTTTATGTAAAAGAGCTTCGAATACCGTTCATTAATCCTCAAACAAATTTTTTTACAGTGTAGTTGCATGTGTTTTTTACCGTTGTTAAATCCATCCTTACACGTGACTAATGGACGTGTCAATACCAACCATTTCTGGTTCGTACTGACTTGAGTCTTGACGTTCCGTAGTAATATTGAAGCACTGACAGCCATCGCTCCCTAATTGTTATTAATTTCGAGGTTGTTGTGGATCCGGCGCTCCGCGTTCTCGTTATGGAATATGGAATTAAAAAAACAGTCATTTCTATTTGCGTACATTCGACGGAAATACATCACACCTTCAATACATCATGTTGAAAGGGACCTAGTTTATAAAATAATATGCTAACAGTCATACTATTTATGTATAAGCGTCGAAATTTTTCTTTCATAATGAGCATAGCCGAGTGGTTAAGATCGTGGACTACTAATTGCTTGGTCACCGCTTCAAATCTCCATCAGCGGCAAAATAATTTATTCCGGGTTTTTCAGCGAATGAGGGTAAGAAACGATAATGAAGCAATTTTTAATTATAAAAAGTATTCAGCTGTCCAGTGCCGCAGGATGGAGGAAGAAATCCTGCCCGAGGGATTTTTCTCGATTGGTACGGCGTAGGCGCAAAAGGATATGACCTACCGCAATCTGACAGTACTGCAGCAGTCGCGCAGATCGATAGAATTTCGTTTTCATCCATTTCTTTTATTTGACGTTCGCTAAACGTCGGCAGTCAATACTGGAGACGGCCGCTCCAATATGGGGTTAATTCTGTCATTTCAACGTATCTATGACGTTGGCCGTACAATGACAGTCAGCGCGCGTCTGTTTCACGAATTAGGCAGACGATGATGACCCAATTATGGCCCGTTTTTTAAACTGCACTCGTCCTGCTATTAACCGAATATTGAGTATTTTCTCTGGCATTCAGTAGGGTGCCGATGATGATTGCAAGCATTGGGGAAGTCTAATACTTTCAGCCCAGAACTTTGCATTCCGAGTAGAAACTTTCGACCCTTACATCGGGGCGTGATAGGGTCCTGATAAAGTCTTATCAGGTCCTGTTTAAGTCTTATCAGGTCCTGATAAAGTCTCATCAGGTCCTGATAAAGTCTCATCAGGTCCTGATAAAGTCTCATCAGGTCCTGATAAAGTCTCATCAGGTCCTGATAAACTCTCATCGGGTCCTGATAAAGTCTCATCGGGTCCTGATAAAGTCTCATGAGGTCCTGATAAAGTCTCATCAGGTCCTGATAAAGTCTCATCAGGTCCTGATAAAGTCTCATCAGGTCCTGATAAGATCTCATCAGGTCTTGATAAAGTCTCATCAGGTCCTGATAAAATCTTATCAGGCCCTAATAAAGCCTCATCAGCACCAGGAACCGATGTAACGCTCGAAAATGTATACTCGAAATTCTATGTAAAGCGAGCGTCGACCATCAGACAGTGGCCATGGCTCGGACACTACCAAGCCAATACCGCACAAGTACCGTACCGTTCTGTAATTCATGTATGGAAACCTCATACAAAGTTTTGCGCCAGTCGTGCAAGAGTTATTGTAGCGACACGATTAAAACGCTCATTCATTGTTATAATTCATCGTGCTCAGCTGCCTGAGACTCTACATGACTATACGGACCACGGCGAACGATCTCAAGTTGTTAATTGAACGAGGGGTTTGTGTACGGGATTAGGGCTCGTTGGACCATCGTTATTAATACATACACAACATCGACGTCATCAAGAGAGAAGAGACGAACACCCGGCGCGACGGCTTTCACGCCCGTACACAACTACGGTCCACTTTGAAACGACAAAGTACCATGTACTTCTATCCTCATTCCCCATCCGGGTTTATCCTTTCGACACCTCTCTTCATTTCACCTCTCCAGTATACCTCCTCTTATTATTAACGTTTATACAAGGGAGCAATTCCCCGACGCAATGACGACGACAACGACGGAGACCCTCCAGAAGCGGCAAGCGATAAACGTCGCAGTAAACGTTTGATTGTTGAGCACGACGGGGCATGTTACGACAACAGACTTGACCCTCGAAATAGTATGGGCCGAATATTTCTGCGCTGTTCGCTCCACACGAACGTCGTCGTCAGACATCGGAGAGCACAATCACTCACGGGACCGGCACTCAGTCCCGTAAGTGTAACTCTCGTGGAGAGTTACACACGGCTATTGGCTCTCATTTTAACGAGCGACCCTAACCCCCTGCGCGCAAGCCCCCTTCGTTCAAATGATTAACCCACACGTTCCATTCTCTTCATTCTTATTGTATTTATGCTCCCCGTCATCTCCCATTTTTCTCTCACATCGACCCTCATATTTCTTATTTCACTTTTCATCATCGAGTATAAAAGAGCCGTGAAAGTGGGTCGTACGGTAATCATTCTCTTTCAATCTGCAACAGGAGTTACGGTACATAGTTGAGCGACAAAGCGAGCGTGATCCGGGATATACTGCAGAACAGTAAAGGATCTGCACACTAGTTTGGCTACACTGTTCCACGCGAGGGTTTCGCTCCTGATGGACCTGAAATGCTGCTGCCGCCACGAACGCGGTGTTCTTTGGCGAGGCGCAGCGGATCGTGTGACCTGATTGCTATCCTATGTATTTCGTGTACTCTCCTGCTTGACCGTAAGACAGGGCTGCACACTACGTTCTGTACATGTGTCTACATATAGGACAATAGTGGTGAATATGGCCCAGTTCACACATCGTTGATTGACGTGCTAATCGGGCTGGGCCATATTCACCACTTTTACCGTACTCGCGTGTATCCCGACAATGCAGGATTTCAATGGGTTTAAACGTGTACACTTCGTCACAAAGACCGATTACTGAGTTAGTCACCTTAAACCGACTATCCATGAGCGATTTGCAATTTTTGTGTTGCCAAAATTGAATTAATCATTTTTAGCTAACGCTATAATCGATCTTGTCACTGGCAGCAGCACTCGATTCCCTAATAACTGTGTCGCGAATGCCTCACTTTGCTCTCTCGCACATACATCCAGCTAATATGTGCAGCCTGCCACCGCCTCAAGCTCTCTGTGCTTTGAGAATTCCTTTCATCCTATTACTATCGCATGGTTTCCCTTTCATCCTCGACGCACGATCGTTGCAGGGCTTCTCGACATCGCGGGTTATTACATCCCGACAAGCCGAATATCACTACGGAACACCAAAAACAAACGTTAAACAATAACGCGTATGGAAATAAAGCGTGCCTGTTACCTTAAAGCTATAAACACCCCACCGATAAACGACAAGTATATAAATTCCACAATTTTTTTAACATGTCAGAAAGAAAACCACAACCATGACAGAACTTTTAGAGCATTATATCGGGCGCTGATAAGGACCTAAAAAAAGGCAGTTTACGGAGCAGATCAAACCCCGATTTGGCGCTTAAAAATTCCTACGAGGAAAATATTTCTCGCATTTCCGATACGGTGTAGTGTTGAAAATCCATAGGTATAAAGTTTTGAAGCTCAGGAGCAGGGGTGGGGTTCGGAGAGGTCCCAATTGCACCCGTAAATTACGCTATCTATTTAAGGACCGTCCATATTCTACAGCTATGGAGAAGATGACAAGACAAACACCTGTGGAGGAAAAATCAAACAAACCTTGACATAGAAGTTATTATCAACTTTGTGGCTACCAGAGCCGCCCACCTTAATTTACCTCTGCAAATAGGGATCATATTGGACTCGGAACATGTGTAGCTAAATGTCGTACCAACCATTCATAAACGCAGGGAATAAGCCCTCCAACGTTTGTCAACCGTTCTCTCTGGATTCTTCACAATATGCAGCACTCCTCACAGTACAGAAGTTAAGCATACTATACGCATCCCTATAGTTATTCTATCTTCATGTTCAAATTTGACCAGAGCAGGATGTACCGAACATGTATTTAACATGTATTTACTTTACGAATGACGCTATGTGACTGACCCTACTTTATATTCCATTATTTTTCTACCTTTTGGTCAGTATGACGAGGTGAACAGTTGAATTTTCATAAACTCAAAGATCGTCGTGAAATTGTGCGAGCTGTGGCTGTCGCGGTGAAATCGCTGTTCCTCCTCGGACCTGTCCGCATGCTACGATCCATTGCCAAAAGAGAGAGGGCGAAGAGGGAGAGAGGCAAAGCAAGCTCGTAAGCTGTATAACGGCAGTGGAGCCGGAGACTCGTAGCCAACTCTGATAGAGGGTGGAGGTAGAGCTCGGACTCGATGGCCTGTGAATGGAGCATTGTCCGCCGCGCTCCGGGGGTGGCTCGGCACCAAGCACCGTCGACAGCTGCGGGAGTACCACCGGGGGTCCCACCGAAATTACACCATCCGCTTCTCCGCTGCTGGCCGGCTTGTGGATCTCGCGCGCGTCGTGTGTTCTCCGCAGCTATTCGTCCCGCACTCCTACCTCCAGAGTTCGCCATTCCAACACCTTTGTAATCCACCCTTTGCTCCTCTTGCCGTCTCGCCCGCAGAGCATTGGTGAAGCTGTTCCGCGATGCAGCAATGCTTTGGATCTGCGTATCGCCCCCCAGTTCGGTACACCGTAGTACTACAATAGTTCGGACTTGAAACGCGTACATACTCCCCCAATACTATGGTATAACAGATCTGTGCGCAGGTATATCTATAGGGCGTAGGTAGAAATGGCTGATCACTGTCACCCCATGACCTCGGCCTAAAGTGCTACTTCACGCGTCACCTGCGCACCTACATGTACTACATGTATCGCTATATCGCACGTGAATCTCGTGTACTCGTAACAGCCGGATAATAGCCGAGCATTGCCTTGCGCTTGTGCAGCTACGGTTACGGTAAATCCGAGCAATCGATTGCCCGAATTACTAAAGTCCATGAGTTCGTAATTTTTTTTTCAGTTCAGCTTTTCGTACCTGAAAAGCATGGTGCACTGAGAAAAAAAAAATTGGTTGGATTAACCAAAAGTCGCGTTGACATACGTTCAAAGCTGTTATTTGTTTAGTACAAATAAAGCATTGTTTTGTTAAACGATTATTCGCTTCAATTTATTCAAAATTTGTCGATTGAAACTAACATTTTTGTTGTACCAACCAATTACACCTTTGCACACTCATCTCGGCGTAGATACTTTGCGCACTTGTCTCCGGATAGATACTTTTGGGCACACTTATTTCGCCTGTAACTACACTGTAAAAAAATGTTGCTTGCAAATTAATGAATAGTATTGGAAGCTTTTTTACATAAACCGTTTCTGAAATTTCAAACACATGTGCGTTGCAAATTTGCAGTAAAATTTTTAGTTTCTATGAACATTTTTGTAAATTTCCAGCAAAAGATTTGTAATTTTTATATCTGGTATTTTTATTTTGTAAGCAAAATTCATTAATGTTTAATTAATATGAGTAATGTTAGCAAATTTTAAGTTCCAGTACATTAAATTTACAATTTATTTTTACCGTGTACTTTCGCGCACACTTATCTGGCATTGTAGCTATTTTCTCGAACGCACTTTACAGGCACGAAAAGTGGGAATTTTCGTGCACTTGTCACAAAAAGTAATATGCAATACTTGTACGAAAAACCGATCTCCCGACGGAAGTTAGGCAACACTCTCCTTCAGCTCGTGCAGCCAACTTCACAACCTTCGTCAAAAGACCGCTTTTCCGTACTAGTATCGCAAAGTACTATTTGCTTACATACAACAAACTATCATCAATCGAAATCCCACCAATGTTGGGCAGACGAAGATGGCAGCTTTTGACTATCGAGTCTGTGTTAATAATAGTCTGACACCCAAAAACAACTTTGCCAATAGATTTGTTTTTTTTTACATCGATCAAACATTGCATTGTTCTATTGTATAAACCAGCCGAGTGCAAACAATATCGAACGGAACTCGTTTTGTTAGACATTTAAAAAGCTGATTCCCCCGATAAAAAAGTTCACACTGACTGCATTGTTGTGAACCGTTTGGCGTTGAATCGACACGATATTAATCCAGTGGAAGTTCGTATAAAATCTGCAATATTTTATTGACTTTGTGCGACGTTCATGAGGTAGGAAACGTACGAGATCGTGGCAGCTGTTCTATATGGAGTGAATTCTTGGCTTGCTCGTTTATTTTCATTTTTGCACTTGCCATTCCGGTGGCAACGCTATACAGCAGAAGAACTCGGTCAACCGAAAGTACTCCACAGTCCCGCATTGCCACTGTATATTGCCCAAGGTCCTCGATAGCACAAACCGCAAGAACGGGACGTCATCCCTTTGAAGTCTCACTCCTGTCACCCCGAGCATCGGTATCACTCTCATTCCCTAGCTCTCGTACCCGACAAGCTCTTGTCCTTCAGGCATTCCTCTCGCCAAGAGCTCGTACCCTTTATATCTCTATCCACCAACGGACCGGCCAACCCGTTCATGATCCAGCGCAAAAGGGAACAGCTCGGTCGCGATACCTGCCAGTAAAAAATATTTGCAACTGTACCAAACTTCAACAAATATTTATTATTTGGAGGACTGAAGGACCTCGATCAACGACCTACATGCCACTCAATTAAATTTCTTCGACAATAATTTCTTCCCAACTTGTACAATGTCCGTCATTGGTTCCCGTTTTTCTCGTTTTCCGTCTTGCTGGATATCTTGCTCGATGACTTAACCGTATCGAGGTTACGAAGTAAGACATGCAGCAGGACATCCAGCAAGACCGGATGTTTTCCTGTAGGACATTGAGCAAGACTGGATGTCGTCCAGCAGGATATTCATCAAGACTTGATGTCGTCCAGCAGGATACCCAGCAAGACTGGATTTCATCCAGCATGATATCCAGCAAGACTGGATGTCGTCCAGCAGGATATCCAGCAAGACTGGATGTCCTCCAGCAGGATATCCAAGAAGACAGGATGTCGTCCAGCAGGATATCCAACAAGACAGGATGTCGTCCAGCAGGATATCCAGCAAGGCTGGATGTCATCAAGACAGAATGTCGTCCAGCAGGATATCCAGCAAGACTGGATGTCGCCCAGCAGGATATCCAGCAAAACTGGATGTCGTCCAGCAGGATATCCAACAAGAAAGGATGCCGTCCAGCAGGATATCCAACAAGACTGGACGTCGTCCAGCAGGATATCCAGCAAGGCTGGATGTCATCAAGACAGAATATCATTCAGCAAGACCGGATGTCGTCCAGCAGGATATCCAGCAAGACTGGGTGTCGTCCAGCAGGATATCCAGCAAGACTGAATGTCGTCCAGCAGGATATCCATCGCGTGTTGCTGCGCAAGAAAAGACGGCATTAACGCCTCTGTATTTCGAAGCAGGTATCGATAGCTCACAATTTAGATCCCGACATCTGGTTCAGTAATGTGCGAATGTTACGTTTGAACGGAGTTCAACCATGAGCCGTCCCTTAGTATCGAAATCGGATTGCAGATATAGTCTTCACAAAGCATAATATAAAAAAAGAACAATAATTTCAACGCGTTGGGCGCGAGTCACGAATCGTACGAGCGAGCGAATTTCTTGGACTGAAAGAAGTAAAAAAGAATTAATCCCTTGGTGGCAGTAGAATTATACTCGACCTATACAGCATTCTCATGTTTCTGGATTTCATATACTTCCTACCCACTCGTATTTTACTCACCCTTATCCTCTGCTCGCCCTCGTTTCCTCTCTCGAGAAATTAGCCAGGCGTCTTTACGAGTCCTCGGAGTGTGTTTAATTTTTTTTTCTACCTCCCTGCACCGTGCGTTTCTCGTTACTCTATCTGCCAGATGCCCAAGCGTACGTGCACACACCGCTTATTCTTATTTCTCTCTTTCTCCGGTTTTTTACCCGCGGCCGCGTAGCGCAAACCTAGCGCGGGCCACGCGCGCGCCTATGGAAATATACAGTGGTGATAAAGTCGTTACGAACGATAAGCCCAGTAGCAGCAGCAGGACTAGAAGCGAACCGGAGCAGCGGTGCTCCGGTCTGTATATCCAGGCCAATTTTATTTACATTGCCGCAAACTCAGGCGTTTCGCGGTCGTTGGACGTTTAACGTTTCTAGTCTCGCCACTGTACACTCAAACGTGCGCTGTACGGAGTACTCAGACCATACCAGAACTACGTATGTACCATCTTGATATCGTTGCGGATCTACGAATGGCTTCACCCTCACGCTGGACTTAGCACCATTTGGGGTATCACTAGCGTTGATTTAGCAATATTCCTTGAGCAAAGACCTAGCAGCGGTATCGGGTATACCTGTTGTCGTACGATAATCCTCCGAAGTCGTAATACCATGGATCCGATTTTTGAACATACTGTTAGGACGCAGAAACAGCAGACGATCTTCTCACATGTAACAGTGGTGACTTTACGGAAGAAGTCCAAAGAGAATATATTTCAATGTTGTTAATAATTATACGTTTCAATGTACTTTTATAGTCAAGTGACTTGAATAGCTTATATAATGAATATGTGTTGATTTGTATGGTTAAAATACTACTGCATGATATGGATCGATCCGGACCGATTAAACAAATTTACAGTTGAACCCCGATTAACCGAGAAGAAGATTAACCGTGCGACTTCCGAAGTTTCTTTTTCATGCTCGGAGTAAATCAAAGTCACTGAGTACTTCCAAAAAATACTAGCTGACGTACTATTACTGAAAAAAAATCCAAAACTTGACATTCTAGTTCACTAAATTTAACAATCAAGTGCAAGTTGTACGAAGTGTCATTGTAACTAGTCAAAATAAAGTTGTATCATTAGTCATTATTGACTTATATACTTTCATCGTCGTTCGGATTAAGCGTCCTTTCGATTATCTGGGGACTCTTCGGTCCCGAGCATCCCGGTTAATCGGGGTTCTACTGTATTTCTTAAAGAGATGTGATTAATACAGTATTTCGAAGAACAGTCTTGTAAGGGCGACTTTTCGTACGCATGAAACTGGCTACAATTTAAGATACTTCTTAGTTTTCCAATCGCTGGACAAGAGTGTCAAATAGCGGAGCGACATTGAAAAAAGTTTTTTGTGACACGTGCATGAAACGCAGCACTTTACATGGCGGTCTTGCGAGCCGAAAGTGGGCCATGGCATGCCAGTTGTGAACCTGTGGTGAAATGGCAGAGTCGCGCATGTGCAGTTCGCATTTCGTTCACTTTCGTCCCTTGGGAGTTTACTTTTCACGTTTTCGTCCTTGGAGACATAACCTCACTTTTCAGTATTCGTCTCGCTCGACTGCCATTCCAAGTGCCGCAGATTCATGCACTTGTAACAAAAAATATGATGTATAACGAGGGTCGAATTGGCGATTGGGACCCTTGTTGCACAATATACTATTGCACAGTCATATTCGACTGGAAACCGTGGCTTGTTCGATGCTTCTTATAACACTTGATTGTCTAACCCGAATGTTACGGTGTCGTTGATGTGAACTAAAAGCCTAAACTACATAGTTAACATTTAGAAAAACCGAATTATGTCTGTCTGAAACACGAATATCTCCGGCTCAGCCGGAGCAATATTTTTTTTCATCGAAAAACATGGATTAACAAATCTCTTTGAGCGCTCCAGTTCGCCTGGATACGAAAAAAGTAAAAACGATTTTAAAAAACTTCGCGAATGTTTGCAAGTGCATGCGAGCTTGAACGTTCGTGTGAATACGTATGAATCATTCGTGTACACACAATTTCGCTGGGCTTTACGTTGGGAATCCTCTCAGTTTTTTCGGAACTCACCGCGGGCTGGTTGTGACAGATTTTTTTCGAAAACGACGAGACAACAGACATGCGGTTAAAAGAAAAATAACGACGAGCTTACGGTGCGGAGCGCGAACTGCGTAGATTGTCTAGCTGGGAGCGAAACTGCGTCCGATTTTCGGGGTAAACAATTGCAGTTCTGATTTCAAAAGCGTGCACAGTTAACAATTCGAACGAGTTCACATTCGTGTGGTAAAATGAATTATTCTTGGCTATTAGCGCCGGGACGCCATTATCGTCCTATCCGTCGTTCTCTTTCTTCTCGTTATCGCGCCGGTGACCCTCAAGCGTTTATTCTGTGTGTACCGCGATTCGAATTCCCGATACCACACAAGCGACACGAGGTTGGCAGTGCTTTCCGCTCTCGATCTAGCTGGATCGTAGCCTTTGGATTTCGTTCTATCGGTATCGATGTCTTTATCGTACCGTGTGCGGCCCGAACGTCTCCGATTGGTCCAGACAATCAGGCGCGAATCGATCTCACCTCACCAAATGTAGCCCGCTAAAGACTGCAAAACCGAATCGTTCGCTGCAGCTAAATCTCCGGTACAGAGATGCAGTAGAATGTGAAACTCGGCGGCGGCTTCGCGCCGACTCTTCCGTGTGTACCTCTGCAGGAATCTCGAAGGTGGGCCTGGAGATTCCATGTTGGGAACCGCGAATCTCGTATCGAGATTCCAATCTCACAATGTTACTATCTACCTTTTTCCTCTCCGTACTCCTTTCGCCGCAACAGTGGGGAGCCAAACTTTTCAACAATCTGCTTTTGTGGGTGCACCGCTGACCAGCAAAGGATAAGGTTGTACTAGAGGACCAGCAATGCGCTTGAAAAATACAAAGAGACAAAGGTACACCAACTACACCGCACTTGAGCCCGAACGATGGAAAAATAAAGAATTCTTTGACCACAAAAAAGCAGTCCACATTCTCCGTTCTTTGACTCCTGCTATCTAGTTCTCCGCCTTAGAGTGTCCACTTCGACCCGAAATGCTGTCCGATTTCCTCCGCTTTTTTCCCTTTATTCACTTATAGATAGACAAGTTATTATATTAGACGACGAAAAAAATATATTTGAAGGCCACCATTTATTCGGTTTAAGTAAAATATTTATTTCATTTAAGTAACTCTTTACTTAATTCAAATCAGTATTTTACTTAAACCAAATAAACGGTGGCCGTAAAATAGTTTTTTTCTGGGTGTATAGGCATATATATAATATTATAGTTATATATATTATATTAAACAAGTTATTATATATTATCACGTAAATCAATAATATACTGGCCGGGCGATAATCGCTACTTTTACATTGTACTGAATATAAAAAGTATAGCGCATAAGAATCGCTGATATTGCTCGCGGATTGGCAATACACAAACGATGACACGACAGGATCGAGAGAACAAGAGAGGCCTGGCCGGAATGTCGTATCGATCGAGCGTGCGACATATCGTGACGAGGTAATTTACTGGGATCGTTATTAACCACAACCGCCCCAAAATCAAATATCCGTGTTAACATTTAGCTCGGTCGTAACATTGGTGTCAGAATCATTACAATATACATATCAGGGTTGGGCCAGGCACGAAAAATACTTCAGGTACTAAGTGCAAAGTATCAATTATTTTTGTACTAGAAGTGTTTCCGAAGTACTTTTTGCAATTAGGGTTGTGGAGTTAAACGTTATCTAGGTTTTTATAAAAGAAAAGAATCCATAACAAAATTTCATTAAAAACAACGAAAATGCATCTCGTCCATTTTCGTTTTTTATAATATTTTTTTTGTATAAAATTAACACAAAAAGGGGGCTACTTCTCAGTTTCGTTTATGAATTGATTTAAAAATAAATTCTCGTTAAAATTATACTTATTGAGAAGTTACGGCAGATTATCATATATTAATAAAAACTAGATTTAGCTTCTACTTATCGGGTATCGTTAATGCGCGCCTGTACTCAAAAAGTACTTGTAGTACTATAAAATACTTTTGTACTTCAGGTGCGTACTTTTGAAGTACCGACTACTTATTTGGTTATGATATTCGCATATTCGTATTCAAATGAGTAAGGGAAGCCGGGTTACGAGTACGTTCGTTCAAAAAGAGCGCCAAGATTTTGCGACAGTGGTCTTTGCAATCGTTCCAGAGTTTCAACTTTCGAGAGGATTCCGCCGAAACGTGCATACACAGAGCGCAAAAACCTATAAGACGACGAGGGGGGCAAAGTGAGGTGGAAATGCAGAAAAAGTGAACTCAATTCTACGAGATGGTGAGGTTTATAGCGAAAAGGAAATGCGAAATTTGCGTACAGTGGGCGAACGGATACCGTTCCGGCATTGCACAATATCAGAAGGGCGAAGGGAGGGAAGCTCGGAGGATACGAAATAGAACATGGACCGACAGACACAGACCCATCCCCACGTATCACCGGTTTCGTGTAGCGCTCCATCCGTCGTGCGGTTGGGTGTGCTCAGCGAGACCGCGCTTTCGCCGCAAAAACGGGATGCTGGAGATGACGACGAAATGCATAAGCTGGCGGGGTCGATGGGGCGGGCTTGTACGACGGATTTCTTGGTACATGGGAAATTGTTTTCGTAGAGGTGTACCGGACGTGGAAAGTACAGAGGATCGGTAGTCCGCGACCGGTTGAACTCTATAGTTCTCTATGTTTTATGCGGCCAGTGTGCTACATGCTCTGGTATCCGGTGTGATTTATGTTCGCTGCAGAAGGGGTTCTGGGTGTAGATCGTATATACATAAAGAGGTACCTAGTATAGGAATAGTTTCCCGGTATACGAGCCATGCAAAGTTTTACATCCACACGAGCGGTATTATAACGAGGGGGTCTTCGGGACACCCAAAGATTTTTCAACGTCGATGCGTATACCGTGAAGACGTATTGTGAGACCTCGAGTTTTTTGTTGACACGATAATGCACCTGGTGCTAAGATCCACACAGATCCATTAATAACCCGGCCTGCTTGATCAGGTGAAGCCCACATAAATGCCTCTACGTGTTTTTCGCGACAGGGAATGACGTGGTGTGCACAAAACACGTGCGGCGTGCACAGATAACCGAAATAACGCAGATAACAGGGAAAAAAATTAATAATTCAAGTAATTTCGAGGATTGATCTGTAAATGGCGTGTAATCTATAGCCTGCCGAGGTAGAGCTGTATCGTTAGACATCGCTGTTCGCAATATTGAGTTACCGGAAAAACGTCCATACCGTTAATCGGAAACAGAAATGAAATATATCCGGAGTGTAGGAACGACTCGAGAACGTGCATCGATGTTTCCATTGATCAATTGAAGCTTCGTGATCAACGGAACCTTCACTAGCAGATGAGTATCAGCTCCGACGGACATCTGTTATCATTAACTCCGTTATGCGGCTGATGAATGGAGCCGTAGGTCCGTTTGGTATGCGCGTTTCAGATTGATTGGAGTGGCAGTACGTTCTCGTAGTCTTGCAGCAGAACCGCCAAAAGCAACGGCACCAGTGGAGCCACGCAGACCACGGGAGAGCAAGAGGAATCGCAGGAACTACGGCACGCTTCGAGTCTCGTGTGCGGAAAGGCGCGCGTTTGTCTCTTCGTAAGTCAAGTAGCGACCTACGCACTAGTGATTAGCTACTCTATAGTGATTGGTTTATGGAACCTATTCGATGGAGCCAGATGGAGCAATGCCAATAACTAGTGCTTGTAGTTCTCTGTAATGGTCAAGCACTGTCCGGTCGATACTTCATCCCCTGGGGCCACGCAACGCATCAGCTCCGGTGCTCAATCCAACGCCATTCAATAACTGTCACAAGGGAGACAGCACTCTGCTCACAGTAGGAACTTCTCTCTCGCTCGCGATCGAGGTGATCATGGAACTAGCTGCAATTACGTATGCATGATGAATATGAGTTATAATTATAGGGTCCCTAGTTTATTATTAATTGATCATAAATTAAAAGATTATATTTTTGGGCAACTGTTGGAGAATTATTATTAGTAGCAGTAAAAGAGATTTATTGACAAAGATAATATTTGTACAGTTATCTTATATTAATATTATACCTAATGATAAATTCACATCGTGGCAAAGGGATTTTCTTTGGTATTTGGAAGGTTTTTTAATTTTTCGTTCAATAGTTTACGATTAAAAGATTTGTAAATTTTATTCCGTGATTCTTTCGTTGGGCATTAATTCTAATTGCTGATAAATTGTGTGCGTGGGATATTTGTGTTTGGGTGTGACACGTTGAAAGCGGTTATATACATAGTGGTTTAATATTGTCGGTTTGGTTTACGGCAAATTTGTTCGTGAGCAGCTTGGATCTTTGAACTATTGGGATGATTTCTGATCTTGAGTATAGGAGTGTATTTGTGGGGCTGTGCAGAGGGTTGTTTGGGTGGTGGATACGCCTTAGGCATCTTAGTGGTCGTAATGCGCAGGTTTCAGCCTTTTCACTATTTTAGCGCGATATCCTTGCAGTTGAGAAAAAATGGGTGGGCATACTCGATGATTGGTCTGCATATGCTAATTAGTATTATATTTTCTTCATCTCTCATGCGTCTTCGGACTCGTTTATTCAAACCCTAGTGTATGGCACGAAACAACAGAGGATGCGATATACAGGTAATTTCAGTTACAAAAGGATCAATGATTGACCAAAGAACATTCAAAAGAGTCTGTTGCAACTTCAGATCATGCATCCACGAAAGTAAAGACGTCGAGTCATTTAGTTGGCGGACGGGTAAATCGGGGCGGTTCGCAGAAGACATTGTAGTCAAGTCGCGTATAACGATGCTATAGGTCTGGCTAGTCAACCAGACATCCTTTGCTTTGCTTCCTCTGGAATCGACGTCGTCACTCGATTGCGGAATGTAATAAGAGCAGGGTAGAAGAGGGGCGAGGGGAGCTCGGCTGGTAAGCAACGGCACAGGACGATTCTGTAACCGGACACCCCCTTGGTGGCCGCCTCCTACCCCAGGCGTGGGTGGTAGAGGTGGAAATTCGGACACGGATGATACTCCTTGTAGCTACCC